>JANCMA020375413.1:0-11396 GCA_024336925.2 Zoanthus solanderi | reverse complement strand
AGTGACTGCCATATTTGGGATTTGTCCCCGGTCCCACGCGTACCACGAGTAAAGGCTTAATGAGCCTCTTGTTTTCTATTAAATAACAGCCTTTAAACCAAGTTGACAAAAGAGATTCATATGTAATACATGTAATATGCTGTTTATTTCAGAATATGAAGTTGGGTAATCTTTTATTAAGGTCATTCATTAGTAGGGTACCTTATTTAAAATATATTAATTTTGTACGTTTTGATTTATCTCCAATATTTACATTTAAAAAGTTGCAACCAAACAATTCAATTTAACCTAAACTTATTAACAATGACGCTAAAACCTTCGTTCCGAATCGCTATTTAGCGAGGCTAAAGGCCAATGAGGGAAATATTAAACATTCTACAACCCATTGTATAACTTTTGAAAAAAAGGTATATTCAGAGCCTTTCATAGCACCATTTCGTTAAAGAATAAAACGTCCGGTAGACTTCACAGCACTCACAATGCGAACAGTGCTGGACTTTGTTCATTACTCGCTACTTCCATGTACAGTTCGAGGATACAGTGTCACTGAAGCAATTTGGTTGTTTGGCATTACCTTTAAAATTAAAAAAAAACTACGTTATTCCAACTTTTAGTGTTACGTTGTCCATGCAACACTATATGCCATATTTACGAAACAGACCATTTTCTAATTTGCAGTTGCCGCTGACAGCAATGACAACGTATTCAATTTGTACAGTCTTAGCCTCACTATGAAGTTAAATAATTTTACAAATAGATAAGTTTTACACCGTAGTGATAAGAATTTTCGAACTGACATTTCGGACTGCAGTCCTTCGTCGGAGTGAATCAAACTTATTGAGCGAATCAAGTGAAGTTAAATATTGCTAAATGCCAATGCAGTTTTACACTACTTACAAAGTTCTGTGTGTATTGTTGGAGGTGTGACTTCTCGCTCTCTCTCACTATAGTCTTTTTGAATATTCAACAAAAAAAGAGGCTAAGACTGTATAGAATGAATCCGCTGTCATTTGAATCAGCAGCCACTTGGAATTCGAAACTCACGCAATGAAAAAAAAAACAGACGTAAAACTAACTGAACTTAAAAAGTGTAACATAAAACTTTGCATGAATAACACTCAGTTTGTGCAATGTCAATAAAAATAGCACTCAATTCCTAAAACGTGCTGCTAAAACGTTGTTATTCGATTAAATACTTTACTGTGTTACGAACTCTTTCTCTTATATGCAATCTTTCATTTCTTCGAAAAATTACAAACAGTAACACAGAAATATATCGCAAGAATGCTTTTAAAATTCATAGTATAGTAAAATGCTATTAAATTCCATATATAAAAGATATCAGTTAAATGCGCCGTCGGATGCCATTAGCGTGATAATGTTTATTAATTGCTATGACTTTTTCTTGCGTCTTTTGGTCCTCGGGAATATTCCAAATAAACAATCTATTTCTGTGTTAAAAGTTACGAACCAAAATAGATACCGTCATATTGACTTTGTAAACCCTCTGGAACAAGAGTATCCAAAACGGGACTAACCTGAAAGCAAAGCACTGCAATTTACACTCACCTCAAATATCATGTGCTGCAAGTCGTAGCAGAAAGTAGATCCAAACGGATTGGTGGTGTTAGTGGAAGACGACCTACGAAGACAAACAATTGAATTTAAAATGCATGTTGTAGCTAACGTGAAGCTTCTGAATTTGCATTACACTTCAATCTACTGCAGTAAATATAAACAAAGCCTAGTTTATACCTCGGGCATGCCTTGGAAGCCCGGCCAAGCAATAATAGTAAGACCGAATGTTAGCAACCATGGACAGTTGTTTCGGCCTTTTTCGCCTCACCAGCATTGCATAGCTAACAAACAGGCTCAGGTTCCCACAGAAGATAAGAAGTAATAGTGAATGTTAGGAGCCATGGACTGCAGTTTTGGCCTTTTTAGGCCTCATCAGCATGGCACAGTTAGCAAACAGCAAGCATGTGCTTTCTATACTGACTTGATGTTTTTCATTACAACCACATCCAACAAACATTAAGCTTCTATCTTCGAAGTGTTTTGCCAAACCTCCCCTAAGCCTTCAGCTAAACCTTACCCCAACCTTCACTCTAATCCTAATCTACTCTAGACCTAAAGCTAAACCTTACCCCAACCTTCACTCTAATCCTAATCTACTCTCGACCTAAAGCTTAACCTTACCCTAACCTTCACTCTAATCCTAATCTACTGTAGACCTAAAGCTAAACCTTACCCTAACCTTCACTCTAATCCTAACCTCCCCTAAACCTAAAGCTAAACCTTACCCCAACGTTCACTCTAATCCTAACCTCCCCTAAACCTAAAGCTAAACCTTACCCCAACATTCACTCTAATCCTAATCTACTCTAGACCTAAAGCTAAACCTTACCCCGACCTTGACTCTAATCCTAATCTACTCTAGACCTAAACCTTACTTCAGCCGTGACGCTGAAGTTGACCCAATGCCAAGTACTTAGTTTCCCTGAAATCGAGACTCAATAGTATCTTCAAATAAGTAACGTAAAACGCACCTGTTTAATACAACTGGTGCCTCCGCTGGTTTTCCAAGATAATCCTGTATACTGTCCCACTGAAACGGAGTGAAAAGAATTAAACTAATTTTATAAAATTAATTTTCTTTGCATTACACCCCAAACACCGATGCTCCGCTAACAAAATGGAATTTAAATTTTTACTGTACATGATGTTGGCTAGAAGAAGATGATGAAGAAGAAGTTTGAATATCTAACTGGGAGAGAGGAGGCCTTTAACTTGAAACTGAAAAAACCCTTTCGGGGCTCTAGTATTCTTGGCTTGTTCTTTTTTTATATCAAAAATTTGATGTTAGGTGTAATGTTAATGGAACACGCTCCATTCGTGTTGCAATCATTTTTATCTCAGTTGCTCCCTGTCATAGCGATGTTATAACTGTATATATGTTGGTTATGAAATAAAACAAAGTCTCTATTCCGCATTAAGAGTACATTCATCTAAATGCTTGAAACTTGAAGGAAACCATCGACTCTAACTTGCGCAAAATTAAAACTGATCTTTCAAAATATAGACGAACCCACCTTTGTACATGGAGTAGCATTGAAAGGAGTTTCATCTTGGGATGAATCTGAATAATGAAACAACAAACAAAAATTGGAACAGCTTCAAACCAAACCCTTGCAATATGAATGTATTTAAACCCTTTACAATCTATTGGATCATTTCGGTCATCAGTCAATATTGACTTTGGTAGACAAGTAAATAGTAACGTTGGTGATGAGGATATGAGATATAAGTTGCAAGACTTCAAAAATGAACAGCTGCACGATCCTTTGATTCAAACCGATACTAATAACGTCCAGTAAAATGCTTCACAATGATTTGCCGTGGCATTAACTTTGAGAACTCATGGAACTAAGAGTCTAAACTTGTCACATCCACGGTTAAATAAAAAGCGAGTCCAGGCCGAATACTATTGAAAAACCAAATCCTTTATCATATTTTAAGATAACCTTGGGTAATCGACATTAGTATTTACCAAATCAACCAATATCCATTTTTGCCAGCTCTGATTGGCTCCCGTAACTCGCGATATCCAAAACAATTAATTGATTTTTAGGCGGAAGTCAAAATGACAGGAAACGCGCGTGCTAAAAATAGAAAAAAGGCTTACATTGAATCGTTTCTTTGAAAATGAAGTGCATTTTTATCCCATTATTTTGGTAAATACTAAAACAACTATCCCCTTCAGGGTCGTTGCCTAGCGCTAGATATATATTTCGAAACTTTGCGTCTCGGCATACCTACACCCACCAGTATTCACCTTCCCTTTGGGCCGGATAGTTGCTAGTATCAATAGATAACGATAAGGAATACCCATTTTTTAAAACAAAAAACTCAATATGATACATAGTTATCGAGTTATATCCTTTAAAAGCCTATTAGCCTGCACTTATCTCCCGTTTTTGAAATGTTGAGAGCTTTAACTCCCTCTGAACGGGACACGAATCCATCGTTGGTCAGCTACTAGGAGATGCCTGTACCCTATTTAACAACCTAAATCAATTTAACAGAAATGAAATTCGCGCAAGTGTTCCAATCTCAACAGAATCGGGAATCTACAAGGGAGCTTATGGTTTAAAGGCAAAGATTTTATCAACTTCACACACGACACTGCTAATGACAACTTATAATTAGACAAACCTTTAACTACACCATGAATATGAATTTTGAACTCGCATCGATGATACCTGCCATTTCAAGAGATCTTTTGTCAACTCCAGTTAGCAATAAAATGGATTTTTTAGAATAACATAACTAAAAACATAAATCTCAGAGCGTTATAAGAATAGACAGTCTGACTATAATCAGCTAAATGTTATACTGTAGCAGTTTAAATCTGGGCTGCTTGACCTTGAAAAACATTTCTCAAACTCATTAATAATTCATCAAGTTAAAACAAAAGAAATCATAACCATGACCATGGTTTGGAAATATGATCTTAATTTGCATATATTTTTACGATTTTATTTTTTCGTTTTTAGTCCTTAGTTTTAGTTTCGTTTGAGAAGATATATCAAACACTCGAGACAGTGTTTCATCACATTTTCAAACACCTAGAACTTCGTCAAAAATACTCCGCTGTGCGTCGTATTTTCAACTCTCTTCTCAGTGTTTGGAAATGTAATGAAACACTGTCTCTCGTGTTTGATATATTACATACAATTACGTTAAATGTAAAGGAATATGGACCGAGATAAAGACAACTAAAGTGTACACTTCAAATATACAAATATAATTTTTATTGCCCCCCTGGGTTTTAGCCCAGAGGCCAAACTCGAGGAGGCATAACATAAATTCCCGTGTAGAGAGAGTAAGAAAGAGAAATAGTTCTGTCTGTCAGAAAAATCTCGATTCGGAGTGAGTAAGCCCGCAAAGGATTGCCCAAAAGCCTGCAAAAGATCTCTGGTACTTGCCCGCAAGCTGGAGAAAGTATAACAGAAGATAACAACATTTTTTTGGTTGAAGTTCCGGCACGGCTTCATCTAAGATATGGTACTTCATTCGTTTAAGAAACCGGACATTCTTATCATCAATTCACCTATTTTTAATTTAATATATGAAAATGCATAAAAATGACACAATTCCCTTGTAAAGAATTGAATCTTCCGTGTAAGCAGGGTTTTAGTCATTTAACTATATCATGGTTTAATTGAAATCACTACAAAAAATATCATATCTTAGTAAAGACGGGGGCAGCTGTAGAACTATTTCTAGTTCTAGACATGTTTCGACAATGTCGCATATTTGAAGCGTATACTGTCTTTGGTGCTTCTACATTATTATCAGTGACAACTAAACTGATAAAAAAATTTACGTTAGTACAGTATCCCATCTGTAATTTCAACAAAATTCATTGCCATGGATATATAACAGGGTACATCCCACTAAAATAGCCATGGATTTCTTCAAACTGTGGTTGAAAATTGAAACTGCAGTGTACCACATTTAGAGAAACACTATAATTATGTTTAATAAGCTCAGCTTATGCGAAAGACTCTTACATGTTGAAGTTGTAATGTCCTGGAAAATTAGTGTGTAGAATGAACTTCTTCACTCGATGACTGTAAGCGTCAAACAAGATATCCTAAAACGACGGAATTTCAGGTTAACACTGTCACGCTAGTGAACGCTTTCAAAGATATTATCAACGATCGAGAACGTAGCGAAAACTCTGCCATCACACTAGCACGCTGCCATAGTTTTCAACTGTTGTCACGAACAGTTGGCGAACATTTGTTTACACTGTTCCCTTCACTGACATCTTGTTTATGTTTTGTTTGAGTACTTTGTTATAAACTTAAAGGAACAGGTAAATATTATTTTTTACAAGTACCAAAACGTAAGCATTCATTCACAAATGTTAACGTATACGTATACGAAAAATTTATTTAGAAAAAACATATTTTAAAAGTTTTAGGAAATAAACAGGTAAACGCTTATTTTTTACAAATACGAAAACGTAAGCTTTCACTAACGTTAACGTATACGTATAGGAAAGATTTCATTTTGAAAAAAAACTCCTTTTAAAAGTTAAAAAAAGTAAACAGCTAAACGTCTATATATTTTACAAATACGAAAACGTAAGCATTCGTAAACGTCAACATATACGTATAGGAAGGACTTTATTCAAAATAAAAAACTCCTTTTCAATATTTTAGAAACTTATCTGAATTTTCAATGACCACCGAGCATTACCAAAGGCCGGGTCTATTTTCAGATCTTAAAAAACTGAAGAGAAGGTGTTGCCTATATAATAGGGACCTTACGCAACGAGGACGGGAACGCGAACGAGGACGGCTCAGAAAAATCACTCTTTTGGTTCGTTTTTTATCTTTTTGTGCCGATCATTAGGGTCTTGTTTCTTTAGCTTAACCTTTGTGAATAGAAAAATGATTAAATGTTTCTCTATGAAGCTAAACAAACACTGAGAAAGTTTTTGCTGTTACGTCCTTGTAGTCTCGACAACTCTAAAAAAGGTCTTTTCACATTATAATTTTAGCGACAACTCCCTGCAGGTGCCGAGCTCGATGCATTCCAACGTGCAGTTATTGTATTTACTATTGTTCTTTGCCGTCGTCGGCATTACCGTCCTCGTTGCGTAAGGTCCCGTCTTGATAAGGGCTTGGGCCCAGTCTCTCGACTCTCAATCAGGGAACTTAAAGGACTAACTCACAATTATAACAAAGAGTAGAGTGATCATCTCGGTATTATGTGATCTATTCTATGGAGGGCATAAAGATAAATGAGCCGCTCTTCCTAAATATTTCATACTCCAACTGTCGGTCATAATTATTTCTGTAAGCGAGCCGATAGCTTGGTACTGCTCTTAGAGCCTTAACGGTGTAGCGACGAGAAAAAAATTTTCAGAGGTCAATCTAAAAAGCAAATTCTTTTATTTTTATGAGGTAATTCATCATAAATTAAAACATTATACATCTCTATAAAACTGCAGTGTCAAACTCACCACTCCCAGTGTAAAATAATTAAAGAAATAGTCAGAGCTCTTGGACTGTGAAAGTTTGTATGGAGAAGGAGCGTGAATTCTCATCTGCAGAGGAAAGCAAAGAATGAGAAAGAAACCAACACACATCTCATTTTTTCAGGTAAAAAAAAAAAGAAAATCAATATGTAATGACAACTACTCTAAAAGGGGGTACCCGCTTTTCAGTATCATATTAAAATCCTCCCCTGTCCCAGTTAAGAATCCCAACTGGTACGAGGCAAACCAATCGGCTATTTACAAAGTGTGGTGCATTTGCCACTGGGATCACCGAGGACAAATTCATTCAGTAGTCCAAGTCGGGGATTTGAACCCGGGTCTTCCACATTCAAATCCCCATCTCTGACCACTGAGCCAACTCTGCCTCCTTCAGGCTGTATTGATTCAGTACTTCCCAGTAACAACTCCAGTTCCTATTTCCTGACACTACTAATTTCAATTTACTTTTTCTGATCAGTAAGATTTCTAACGCGTTAGAAACGGCATCACCATTTTTCCCCTCACAAATGATTTCAACAGACGTACAAGCGGGCCATTTCCATTCAGTGTTCTGGGTCTGATGCATCAGAAAAATTTTTATTGGTTGAAAAAATAATTTGACCGTCAAATGACTTGAAAACAATTCTAAAGTAATGACTCATTGGGTAAACATCATAGACTTTCACGCTTTCTGAAAAAATATTAACGTATTTTTACATTTATATATTTTTTTAATAATTTTACGTAAAAAATAGATAAATACATTTAAATTTTGAAAAACACATGGATCTAAAATATACTTTTAATCTTAAGCTGGACGACCCGTCTATTGTTACTTCACTCCTATTCCCATCGTCTTCCCAATTTTTGTGGCTACTGCGTCGATAGACGGTAGCCACTTTGTTATCGCCTGGGTAAGTGAGTATGTTACACCACAACAGGAAGCCTAGGTAAGTCACCAAATACCACAGGAAGCCCACAAAACTTCGATACATTGTTCGGAGTTAATTAACATTCAGCTGATAAACTTCCCAACATTCTAAACTAGATTCAGACGGTTTTCTTAACTATCTATATACTATAAATTCGCATTCCGAGACTACTTGCAGTAGCCACAAGCACTTAAAAATCACCTTTTATTTAGAGTTGTTGGGACTGCAAGGACGTAACAGCAAAAACTTTCTCAGTATTTGTTTATAGCTTCATGGACAAACAACTAATTGTTTTTCTATTCACAGAGTTTAAATCAAAGAAACAAAATTATGTAGCCTTTATAATTAGTAATATTATTGTTGTTTTAAAAATATATAGTTATTGTTAATATTGTTTTTAAACAGTTAATATAATATGTATTATTTAAAGCCGAAGGCCCCCGAGAAAGCAGTATAGGGGAAAACCAAAAATGTGATTTTTCGGAGCCATCGTCGTTCGCATTCCCGGCGTCCTTTTTGCTTCAGGTCCCTAATTTCGGTACGACAACGGCAAAATGAAAGACAAAAAAAATAAACAAAAAAGCAATAAATAAATAAATAAATATAAATAAAACAAAAACAACAAACAACAACAACAACAACAAACATAACAACAACAAACAAAAAAAGAAAAACCGAAATTCAAAATATTTGACCGTTGCACGCTAGGAAACAACAAGCTTGCCTTCCACTTACTATCAGTAATACTTGAAAAACTTAAAGTTCCATGAAAATATTGTGCGTAAAACAAAATGATTAAAGGCGTGTGTACTTTTAATAACTCTTCTGTTCTTCTGCTTAATATAATTTTAGTTTTGTTTTAACAAGGAATAAATAATACTATTAACATAATAACAACACAAAAAACTTACTATAAGTAGCAGTTGCTGGTGCTGCAATGCAGAGAACAAGAACAATGCTCAGAATCATCTGTCTGAGCAGTCAGAGATTTTCCCTGTGAAATAAAATTACAAAACAATTAAATATTAACCTAAAACTCTCAGTGAATAGTCAGTCAATAATGAGACGTTGAATCTGGACAAATAGTTGTGTTAGTTTTTGCTGTGTTTCTGTGTTTCTTAGATACACAATACCTTTTGGATGACAAGCGGAGCGTAATGTACGCAGCTATAACTTAAAAGATCGTGCCGGCATTATTTTTTTACTCCCTTTTTTAATATAATTCGTCATGTGTTTCGAATCAAAAAAAAGTTTTTGTGTTTTTTAAGGAAAATACAAAACCAATAAAATTATGATGATTTTGGAGAGTTAGATCCTTTTTTCTGACAATTAACTACTTACTAAACCTCAAAACCTTTCATATTTTGTTTTGATCAACTGAACAATAAATAACCAAAACCTGCATGAAGCAGGGCAATACAAGAAAACCACAACAGCATGTTGTTTTGATTTCTGAAAATACTTAACTGTATAGGACGAAAACTTACAGAAAGTGGAAGTTGCTCTTAGAATTAAATGTTAATAAATTCAGCTGTCACTAGCTTCTTTAAGCATTAGGATAGTATAGGAAAAAGAAATGGACGGTTGAGGTAAAGGATTTTCTTCTGCTGTAATGATTTTACTTTTAAAACATGATCCTCTTGGCGGCCATAGTGTAATTTTATGTTTTGCATAGAAGATTCAAAAGTAGACTGAGTATATTTTTAATTCAGCGTAGTTTATTTATATTGCCAGAAATTATATTCCGTTACAAGAACGCACCGTGCTTCAGACGTAGTTAAGTTAAAATAATCAAAACAACAACAAAAATACTAAAGATTAAACAGTAATGTTAACAGTAGCATTAACAACAAATACGTACAAGATAATAATATCATCAACCACAATAATAAGATGAAAAATAATAATGAATTATTAATAACACCAAACATAATAATAACAACAAAAGTAAATAAACTAATAACAATTATAAGATAGTAATTAAAGTAATCAGTCAAAAAAGAATTAAAGAAGTCACTAATAATGATAATAGCTACAAGAAAAGAAAAGTTATCTGTTTATAGTTAATATCAGTCAACAAGTGGAATATTGTAAAACTTTCAGTGTAATTGGCTATCCTAATGAGGATTTTTTAACTGCTCTAGATCTCTTAGTAACGCAAAATATGTTTATAAATATTTCAGTTGCTTTGTTGACTTTAATAGTTTCATTTTGTCCTGCATTATCTGAAGCAACAGGGCCTCATCGACTCCAAATTTGCAGTTCATTTACTTCGACTGAGAACTATCAATCCTATACTCCAGTCGCCCTCGACGTCCAGTTGATATAACTAGATAAGAATATTATAAGAATAAAACCAGTTTTAAAAAACTTAACATAATAGTATATAAAAACCTTCCGTTTAAGGATATGACAGTAAAATTAATTGTATATCCAATTATGTCTCTCTCTGAGGTGGCAAAATATTATCAAGAGTCATTTCCGTAGTAATTAATTTACCACAATTTTTAACTCTACCAAGCAAGATTTCTCTAAAACTGCTATACTTTCCTGACAATCGCCCTTAGAGAGCTAGCGCTATCAATGAATAAAAACTAGCTATGGAAATTTAGCTTTGAAAAAGGAAAATTTTGATCAAATATAGTTGTTGTATTGAAAGCATTATGCTTTCACTAATCATGTTCTTTGGAAAACTGACCCTGTTTGCTAGCTATGCCATGCTGATGAGGCCTAAAAAGGTCAAACAGCTGTCCATGGCTGCTAGCATTCAGGCTCACTAGTTTTTATGGTAGATTTAGGGGTAAAGTCCGCTACCAACATGGCCATAGTGCCCATTTTAGTGGCTTCAATTTAACTACTAGCACGTTTGTGCTATCTATATTTGATATTGATCAAATATACTTAATTTATATTAACATATTCTAATTATATTCAGATCGCAACTGACTTTACAAAGTAAGTACTCTATGAATGGAATTTTTATTGACAATAACACCCACATAAAAATTAAAACGTATTTCGTCTGCTATTCGTTTTAACATGCCAAACATTTTGTTGTTCCTTGTTAAAAAAACAAAAAATGTTGAAAATTAAATCCTTAAAATTAGAAAAAATATCTAGTTGATCAAATGGGCGTGCAATTAAAAAGCAATAAATGATATGAGAGCAGTGCTAATATATTTGCGGAGAAGTAAATTTATTCGCGTTGTCACAAATAAAAAAAAACTAGGAATACAGTATTAGATATGAGCAAATATAAAAATGAACTGTTGAAATTGGCCGGAGAAAATCGGGAAAAGGCTCTCTCTTATTTAGTAATAAAAATGTAAATTCTACACCTTAAAAAGAGATAATACTTACTGACGTTTCGGACGTTAGTCCTTCGTCGGAGTAAAGGGCTTTACTCCGAC
>JANCMA020375305.1:0-11396 GCA_024336925.2 Zoanthus solanderi | reverse complement strand
AATTTTTTTTAAAAATATCGTCCAACAATATTTTTTACTTCAAAAAATACAGACCTCTCAACTTTGGCATGTGTTACGACTTATGGAGTGAGACGTCTAATGCGGTCTGATTTTTAGAGGCTCAGAATGGCTATTTCCAGCCGATTCGTTTTAAGCACTTAGACCTATAAAGTAGCTCTTAAAAGCAATCTTTATTTGGAATTAAGGCGTAAATATATTTAAATTGAGTCATAAGCTAGTAAACAAAGATTATGTTAGTGAAATTCATTCAAAGGGTTCTCGAAAACGGCCGCCAAACGTTCGATCACCAAGTGTTCATTCGGAGATTTCGATTCCAGTCCCTTCTCGCACCTACTTTTGGGGTATACTATTAAGCCATGATATTTCTGACAGTTTAGATATTTTGCCGGCACGGATCAGAGGACTGGGCCCGGTTATTACGTCGGGGGGATGTGTAATTAGCCGTATAAGTAGTGAGCCGTTAGAAATTTGAATCATGCAGGTTCAGCTTTATTTGCCTGTTTTGTTTGTTTACCATTCCTCTTAACCTCCATAGGGGAGTGGCACTTGCATAGGGTTTGGAGAATACGTTCCCTCATTCCCATAAGGTATTGGGTTTTCGTATCCGGCGCGGGTGACCAGAATTGCTTTCTCATAATTAGTTCGCTTACTTAAATCAGTTCTATCGACGGTGAAAACATATCATTATGTGAAACTAAGCTAATATACACCAAAAAGGAAAATAAAATAAACCGGCTTGCGGTGTTTGCTGTCCTACATGCCCAAGTATTTACATAGTTGTGAAGTGATTGAGTTATAGTTATGAAGTGTCCGATCGGGTAGTGAAATCAAAATACAACCCCTCTGTCCCTTCAACTTCGTACCCAGGCTCATTTCACTGTTTTTACAGGTCAGTGAAATGAGCCTAGGTAGGACTGGTTGCTGTCCATTCCCCACGTGAGAGGCGTCAGAAACTCCGTAAGGATGGCGTAAATTCTACCGAGAAATGGGTAGTAACGCTGATTGGCTAAACAAGTTACATGATTTTACGCGCGTGTTTGACATTCTAATGCCAACCTTTCTCTTCATGTTTTTCTATTCTTCATGAATATATCTTCCGAAAAGATTTTGTGCTTAACTAATATCAAACTGAAAGACTCCTCAAATAGGTACATTCTCGATTCAAAGACACAGAAAGGTTCTCTTGCTCTTCGGCTGTCAACAACATTCCCATTTAACGCCAATTTATCAGAAAACGTGGAAGATTTATACAGTTATGAAGAGTGCGTACGTGTGTCCAATTCTAAAAGCACGTGACCACGAAAAGCCATATATTACAATACACCAACTTCTCCACTACCAGTATTAAGGAAAGTATGCAAAAAATGGCTTTAAATGGTTCAACATTTGCCCCAACATCTATTCGATTTTATCGAACGCTGATCACCAAAGTTAAACGATACTAAAGGAATGTTCATTATTTACGATTTAGGGGGGTCGGTGAAATCATAAGGGGGCCAAAAAAGCTTATGGTGCGGAAATGGGGGTCATGAGAGGTTGAAGGGTGTTGCAGGGGGTCATAAAAGTTCTTAAAAATGAAGTGATAAAAGCCAAAGTTTTCAATATTTCTAGTTAAAAAAAACCCATACCTGGCAGATTTTAAAATTTTTCAATGGTTTTGATCTTCATGTACGTATGGAACTGTCTCGTACATTGACTGGCTCAATTTTAGTTCCGGTTTGCTGCCAAAAACTTCAAAATTATTAATATCTATCTTGGGTGTAAGGGAAGACTTTGACTTGTCACGTGCCCAAAAAGTACGCTAATATATCTGTCCGGATCATACGGCGAAAGCCAAAATCAGTTCGACTACATTTTTCTAATGCACAGCATAAATGCAATGACAGTGGCAATAACAATGACAATGATTTATTAGGTACACAGGTTACAATCATAATATATATAAATTACAACGATTTCCGAACGAATGGGTTGAAATAGCTTGAGAATTAGATAGATGGATAGAAATGGGAGATTTGGGTGATTCTAGATATGTCCAAAACGCGAACAAATTTGCCTAGCTTTTAATTTTTTATGTAGTAGCACGAGGCCGCACGTAAGCTTAAGCCTGAATAGATTGTGCTCACAAAATCATAAAAAGTTGGTCTTTTTAAAATGAAAAATTTGCTAAAATTTAGCGAAAAACCCAAAAAGTTGTTACTAAAACTTGCTACCTTAATTAATGGCTCAATATATCAATACGTAATATAAATATTATTTAATAATAATAATAACTTTATTAACGTGTCAGGTAAAATAACAGTTTCCCACTAAGTAAGGACACCTATCTACAATGTTAAAAACTAATATTACCCCTAATTTCCTATACAAATTCCCTCTGTAATAATCCCACCCACAAACCTAAAATAATTACAATATTAAGAATAACAAAGAGTACAGTTAATATAATTATTAGGTAAAATATGTTTGGCAAGGTCTATCTTCCTGATCACTGTTTTAAATTGATCTACCGTTTCAAGTTCTCTGAATTTCCTATCAATCTTAGACCAAAGTACCGGTTATATAAGGTGGGTAATTTTACTCTTTGTAACAGTTCCGGATACGTTAAATTACTATCATAATAGATGGCCCTAAGTGCCCTTTCCTGAACCCTCTCTAATTTCCTAGAATCACTTGCCTTGCAGAAGTTTCAGACTGTACTACAATAAGTTAAATGCGGTAGAACATGCAGCACCCTTAAACAGTTGTAGCTTAGCAGTTTGGGGTATGAGATTCCTTAACCTACTAATTACCTGTTAAAGATCTTTAAAAAAACTTATAATCGTCGAGGCATGTCTCCTTTAGAATTGAGCGCGCGCCATCTCTTCACTGGAATTACCCTCAAAACTTGAATCGGCAAGGAAAAGCCTGGAACCAGAAATTCCTTGCCCACCAGTGGAACCGTAACATCTTAATGTCACTCCTTAGGTATCCAAATAAGGTTTTAGCTGGCTGTTTTGTCAGCTGTGGGTTTTTGTATGTATAAAATGTCCTTATCTTTCTAATTCGGATGGTAAAAAAACCAATTCGGTTACGTTGTTTTTTCGTGGGTGTAATTTGCGTTTAATTTTTTGAAAAACACTCCTGGTTTCACCTTGACCGAGCTATGGGCGGTTGGTAACTATCATATTATTAGACGGTTTCCAGTTTCAGTAAAATGCTAATTAAGACCGTTTTCGAATCAGTCCAGGATATTGTATTCTGCATCATGCTTCGTGGATCGGTTAATATGTACTCAGATTTGATTGGCTCCACTCGTTCTGTGATTTTAACGAGCCGCGTGATTGGCGAATCTAAAACATTAAGTTCGAAAAGATGGCAAGAGAAGCCAATCAGATTTGAGTACGTATAACTGATCCATGGAGCATGATGTAGAACACGAAATCCTGCACTGATTTGCAGACGGACTTTAACGACAAAAGTTCGCCTGCAGCGCAGGCTAGGTTTCTACTGTTAGTAAAAAGCAGCTCTCCAGTTACACCATCTGACTGTGGTACTCTGCTCTGGTCATACATTGACCGTATAGCAATGAAATTGTTTATGTTGTTATACCTATGTCAGTATGTGTGAGTGACGAGGGAGCCTCAAATATACTTTGGTCCATGCGTTTTCGTAATTTAGTCTTTTATCCAAGGGCGTTTGACGAGCTAAATCATTTTGTCATTTTTCTATGTACACATCAAACTTGAAACAGATAGTTTTTTTTTCTATTTTGGGCGTTTCATTTGTCTAAATAAGGATTTTAAATGTATGATCCAGGAAGCAAATGGTTTAAAACGCCACTGGAAGTAAAATATCTAAGTTGGGTGCATCAACTGCGCATGCCCAAGTTATTGTTCGAAATGCCAAAGGTCGCGTTGAGAATTTCATTTGGCAAAGTTTTGCTTTGTCTTCAGGAAATGAGATTTTTCCCTTACAGCGACGTCCTCAACTACGTAACTAGTATGGGGTAGGATTAGTGATGGCATTTGATAACAAAAGGGAGGGGGTGTTAAAAAGGCCTATAATTTGATGACCTAATTGTTGGACAGCGCCTTACTCGCTTTGTTTCCATTAATGTCGTGATTGCTCCCATACATTTGGTAAGATTTTCCTTGGGAGCTCTTTGTAAATTCTCTGCTTTATCCTTCTCCGACATAATTCCTTAAATCTTCAGATGTTGTTTCAAACAGCTTTGCAGAGGCGAGTCATGACGCGGGTTTCAGTGTTTTTTTTGTGTTAATTTTACACAACACAATCTGAAGATTTTGTCCGTATCGTAACCTCTTGAAAAATTAACCATACTGTCAAACCTTGTAAATAATTCATAAACAGTCAAAGAGAAACTACAACTTAGCCAAACTGCCAACCAACTGTCAAAAAACCATGTGCTTTGAAATTTACATAACTGTCTCGACCCAGTCTTTGTGACGTAAACATAATGCTGAGAATATGTCAATGTTGTATCAAGATTTGGATGCAAGAAAAATTTATTCATTCCTATTACATATTTAATGCTTTTTAAAACCTCAAAAAAAAGTTTTAACAAATTTAAGACCTTTTTAAGGCTTTAAATCTGCAAAAAGCAAAATAAAGAAATCTGATGACTTTTAATGACCTGATAGCAGAGGAGTATTATACAGATAGTTCAAAAGGTAATACACACACAAGGCGACAGATTGCTTTTGCCATCTTATTCAACAAGTTTGAGTGGAATAATTTTTATTCAAAACATCGGATATAATCTTAATCAACAAGAATTTTGATATACAACAATCTAAGAAATGTAATGACATAAACAGACTACTTACAGTTATTAGTTTTGGAGTCATCTCGATTCCATTATCAATTGAATGGATTCCTAATTTGGTCCTTTAATGCGCAATGGGATACTCCGAAGACTAAACTGTATGTTTAACTATAAGCACTTCTACGAAATTGTGTTTTATTTTAGTCCATCTTATTATATTTTTAGTAGTTTGAAATTTTCACCATATTTTTTCATGGCCGCATCGTGAAGACGCGATTGAGGTCAATGCGGTGTTTGAATGGCAACAACTGCAAGAGAAACCACTGATCGATAGGTTTTCGTTTTAGTCGTTTTGTATTTAATAGTATCTTTTAGATAATTTCTTGCATTGTCTTTGTGATTTTTAGTTGAATTTCAGTCGAGAATGACGTCATTTGCGCCTATTACCAGTCTCTCCAGAGCGCTGACATGAACAAAACAACAACAACAAATAACATTATTGATACTCGGATTTTTGGAGTAGTTATAAAGCTAATTTTTCCGAGTTTGACACATACACAACAAAATTCAAAACCCCAACTGGTAGAAGGCAATGCAGTTGGCTATTTATAACTTGTGGTGGATTTGAGTAAGAGATCATCCATGACAAACCCAGACAGTGATCAGGGAGGGATTTGAACCCCGACCGGAAGGAGGCAATCCAGTGAGCTATTTACAAAGCCTGGTGGATTTGACTCAGAGATCACCCAAGACAAACCAGACAGTGATCAGAGCGGGATGTGAACGCGGGACATCTGCATACAAATCAAGCACCTTGATCACTGAGCCAAGCTGGATCCCAAGTAGGCAGAAATGTTTAAAGTTTCAATGAAAATGGAAGATTTGATTAAAATCAAAAACCATTTCGCACAGGTACTTAATATTTTACTAATTTCTACAATTTCAAACACCATAAAAATATATAATTCATATAAGATCAAAATCTCTTTCACGAAGGTGTTTAAAGTTGTATGCTAAACAGTTTGAGGCAAAAAAAGAACAAAACATTGTACATGCACTTTAACTTTTTTCAGAATATAGCTTCTCAATTGATAAAACTTCGAAAATTATTTTATGTCATTGCAAGTAATTACTAAAAATGAAAATGGAGATTAAAAGCTAATTAACTCTAGCTTTTTAAAAGTTTTTTGGCTCATCAAGCACTTGACTAGAATGTTTAGAGCAGACCAAAAGTTTTTGCTGTTTTCCAAGCAGGTTTTGCAGCAAAGTATTAAATCAGTTGTTACTAGCTTTGTTTGCCAGTGGGTTCATAATCACGCTCATTCCAATGGAGCTGGTGTCACGCGTGACGGTGAACCTTCAACACAAGGAAATTTATCAGCGTTTAGCATTTTAGTATTCTGTTTTGATAATCTAACTACAGAGCTAGTTTTACTGAGTCAAATTGTGTTTTCAAAGGCACCTGCAAAAATAAATACACTAAAACGCCACAAAGAAGAACCTAAATTTTTTAAAGGAAAAATAGAGTGTTATAGTTTGGAGTACTTATTAGAAGTTTAGGATAATTAGGTTCTTAATTTCCATGAAGAACGATACTGTTGTTGATTACAAGAAATTGATATAAATGGAATTTGTCCTCATATTGACATCTAATGATTTACTTACACGAATCGAACAAGACTGGGTTACATCTTAAAGCATCTTATGCAATTGCCAAAAACATAACCAAGTACAGAACACTTTTATTATCGAAAACAAACATTTTTTAAATAGCTAATTTAGTTTTTTTTACATTGTTGCATTTTACATTATATTTTCAGTACTGTAACATAAATTTCCCATATTCTCTGAAATCCTGAATTATGAAAAATAATGCTAGATTCCCAAAAAACTAAGGGATCGTTTGATATAAATTAATGAAAATAGAATAGATACTGTAGATGTTTTTATGCTCTTGGTTTTAGATCTAAATTGTTATATTATAGAATTCTTATTATATATATCTTAGAATATTTGAATATAAAGGCGTCGGTATCCCGTCCATATCCAATGATGTTAACCAAAATGAAACAGTACTTTGCCATGAGTAACAAACTATGATGAAACCCTTTGTAATTATAGTAGTGAGAGCATCCGTTTTTCGTGCAATCCACAGCAACATGCTTACCGTCTAACGCTCCAAGGCAGTTAGGAAGATTCCACGTACACTCGAATTCCCCTGCGATTGTACGCTATTCTTCTTTGGTTTTGGGGGCTTTAAAAACAATTCGTTTGGGGCTTTCCAGATACAATCGCAGGTGTTATGAATCACGTTGCAGATCGTAGACCTTCCTACTAGAAAGCTGAAGGAATGCGACTGCTAATAATCACCGGTTGCCAGGTATGGCAGTGTGATCACAAGGCGTTGCTTATGTGCCAGTGGTTCCCTTCTTCTGCATTTAGACTTTTTAATATAAAGGTTTACCAAAGACAGTAAGTGGTCAAATCTCTCTGGTGACATGCGTAGGCACCTGAAATTATGCGCAGAAAAGCATTGTCGTCGTACAGTTTTATAAGATTTGTTTTGAAAATGCTGTAACGCAAAATAAGCATAGCTAGTAATGAGTATGTGTAGGTCTGGCGTTAAAATAGTTTCTCCAACCTTTCACATTTACAGAGTCACCTTTGAGTCGAAATGACAAGACTGCTGAAAATGGCGCGAAAATGCTTAACCGTTTTCCTTTTAAAATGAGACCTGGACTCTTGAGAATTACGAATTTCAGTGATCACCAGGATGTAATATGACCGCAATATAAGATACACAATGTTTGCTGGGAATATTTACTATGTATACGTACACGAAAAAGTATTCTCTGTCGCTCCTTAGATCCTGAAACAAGGTATAGAATTGGCCGGGTTCCAAACGTTTTTTAAATAGATAGCGGACCCAGAACCTGTGCTTTCGCTTTGAGTGAGCATTCACCGTCTTCTGATTCTCGTGTAGCTAACGAGGAGTAAGAGCTGACTTGGAGCAAAAATCTCCTGTTTACAGCGGCCATTTCGAACGTTCGAAGAGAGCGCCAAATGTAATTTTAGTCAAAGGCTAAATTGCTCGTCACGGTCATGCGGTCACAAATGGAAACACACACTGCGGGTGCCGTCGGTATGTATATACGGTAGGATGCCGATCACTGCCACAGTGCTACCGGGGGCTCCCGTACGGTAGTTACGGTTATATGGAAACCAGGCTTAATAAAGCATTTGTGAACAAAAAAAAAACTTATCGACGGGAGCAGAGAGCGTTTTTATTAACACCTGTGCTCTCGTCTTGAGCGATTCTAATATGGCGTCTGTTAACTAGAGAATTAGTATTTTGCCCTAAGCTGGGCGACCTGTGGTTTTCAAATCTCTGCGTGATAGACACTACAGACAGACAGGCTCCGGCCCCTGCGGGTAGCCCGAGAAATAAACAAATAAGACAATTTCTCGGTCAAGTACCTGGGCCTGGGATCTAGCGAAAGCAATAGCGAAAGCGGTATCAGCTGACAGACCGACTCAGTGAGCGCAGAAAGTTGCGTGCTGCACGTGTGAGAAGATGAGAAATGAGTTGTTGTCGTCTTTAATTTTTGGAAAAGAGGCTATAAATGTCGCCAGAGGGAAATGGTGTTGTGAAATTGAAACATCTTCAGCCCAAGTTGAACTTGGTAAGTTTTGTATCAAACATGACGACATTACGCAACCGAGCTAAGTCTGTTTCGTGCTGCAAGAGTAGACAGTGTTTTAAACAGAAACAGAAATTAGGGCAGAGGCATTAACTTGAGTCTTGGTATTTTTCGCTAGTAAATAAACGAAGTTAACATTATGAAGTTAAACTGTTTTTTGAAATGCAAGGAGCCTGAGAATTTTTAGCAGTTGAGATTGTGTATATGGTTTTCAACTGCATTTTAATAGTGTTAGGGGAAAAGGCCGAGTGTTTAATAAAAAAATATATATATATTGTTAAGATCGGTGTTCACAAAGCTTTAACTTAAAGTTTCTGAGCTGTTGTGGCCCTTCCTAAGCAGTCGAGGACTGGATGTGGCTATATACTGCTTGAAACTACATGTAGTTTTAAGGCTACGACAGTATTTCATTCTATAGCCATACATGATTTAATATGTCTATTTTCGAAGCCACCTCTACTGTAAGTTTTCTACATTGCTTGATTTAACTATTTTTGAGCCAGTGTAGGCTAGACTTCAGAATACCCTGCCAAATCGAGGCTGCTCATAATCACTGCTCCCGTGGTCCCGCAGTGGAGTTATTTACATATATTACCGGTAACGGAAATGTTTTTAAAATAACACTGTTTGTCGACTGGTTCTGTATTAAAATTTTCTAAAAACAAAGATTTACAGAGAAGGAACGTTCAATATAAGTATGCTTCGTTCTTAAAACAAAACTTAAAAGTATTTTACTATGAAGCGCAACTTTTCAAAACATATGAAAAAACAATGGATAATGTTCAGCCCCATCAAATCTGTTTTAAAATAGAATAGAGAATTATGTAAGTCACATCGCAGTAATGAAAAATCGTTTCAAAGTTTTTTTCTGTGTATTTGCTAAAAGTCAAATATACAACGCTAAACGCTTATGAATTAAACTCTCAGTAGTCGGCTTATTGCTGATTTCTAACTTTATTGAACACTGTTTGTGCAGTGGAGTTATTTACATATATTACCGGTAACGGAAATGTTTAATAACACTGTTTGTCGACTGGTTCTGTATTTAAAATTTTGACTGCAGGACTGCGGGAGCAGTCTTTTAAGTTGCTAGGATATTAATATTTTTTCTATATTTTATTAATCAACTGTTCACTACGGGACTGCAGAACTGCGGGAGCAGTCTTTTAAGTTGCTTGGATATTAATATTTTTTCTATATTTTATTAATCAACTGTTCACTACGGACTGCAGGACTGCGGGAGCAGTGTTTTTAATGCTCTAATAGGCTGGTGGGGTATTCTGAAGTTGCTCCTTGTTCTCCCCCGGATTTATAGCATAGAATATGAAGAAACTTGACGATGTTGTATTGTGCCCGTGCCTCGATTTAAGAAGGCCACAGAAACAAATCGCTTTGATCGAGTACATAGCCATGGGAAGCTTAAGTAAGCTGTTTCCGGTGTATTCTCACATATATGCTCTCTGTGCTGAAGTTTTTTCAAAATAATTAATTCTTCAGTAATAATTACAATCACGGCTGCAAAAAATCCATGCTTAAAGTTTCCTTTAATTCAATAATTTAAATTTAGAACATTTAGACAGTTTTATTGTTTTGTATACATTCTTTATATTTATCATTTCTGCAACTCTGGTCGTAGTTGCTCATTTTATTGATTCAAGCACTTTGACAACCGTTTTTAAAAATTCGATAGATGCTGACCATTATTTGGAATGTTTAACAGAAACCTGAATTGCTATTATTTTTAGTGGTTTATGCTTGGTTTTCTAAGTTTAGCCGTATGGGAAAGTCCATTCCCTACCTTCTGCAATGCGTAGCAACTGTAGAAAAATTATTGACATCGTTACACGCTTTGCCTTTTTATCTTTTTCAAACAAACAGCTCTCTCTCTGAAGCAGCAATTCTTTCAAACTTTTTTTAAAAAAAATAATTATATTTTGAATGTGTATCTGTACTTTCAATTAATATTCAAATAAGAATTATTTTTCTTTCAGGTATATGAGAAGCGGGTCTTACAAGTTGTTTTCCCACATGAAACATGGATGAAAAACTCACAGGATATTAACAAACCTATGAAAACATTAAATATATGTTTGATGCTTAGTATGTTTTAATCTCATGTTTTTTCATGTGATGTAAAATTTACGTTTGTGATTATTAGGCTGTACTTTTTTTACACACATAAATAAAAGTACTGAAATTTTGAGAGCCCTTTTCGCTTTGCTCGGGATGAGGGGTAAATGAGAAAATTGCTCAATTTTTTTTATGATTTAAGTCATGTATTCGGCTCTGGCAAAATATCACATGTGTCATAGTTACTCACTCATAAGCCATTCCAGTTTAATGTTTTTTTTTTACCTTAAGCCTCTAACCCGTGGCCAAAAATTAGTTAGAAAGCTGCTTATAACCGACCTTTTTCCTAAACCAATCGAAATCTTGATTTGCCGAACTACTTGGGATAGGAGCAAATTTTATGAGAAAATAAGTTTACTCAGTATCATAGGTGAACAGGATAAAATACTCCTTGCCCATCTCAAACTTCCCTTTGTAATTTTAGTACTAAAACATATTTTTTTATTATTGAAACATAATGATAATTGTAACTTAAGACATTTGAGAAAGTAACCTGAGACGTTAGTGAAGATTACTAACCTAAGACAAAGTAACCTGAGAAGTTAGTGAAGATCACTAACCTAAGACATTTGAGGAAGTAAACTGAGACTTTTAGTGAAGATCAGTAACCTTAGAAGTTAGAGGAAGTGTATGGTGGCCCAGACCCGCCATAGTAATTTTTGAATACATCTATATTTTTTTATCATTTTTTTTAAATTTAACAATTAAATATACATTCAAATTCAAATCAGAATAAAAATAAAATCAATCGCAAACAAAAATTAAATAAAACGCAA
>JANCMA020375199.1:0-11396 GCA_024336925.2 Zoanthus solanderi | reverse complement strand
CGGAAGTGAAAGTCCCTTCGACAGCCGTTACCACGTGACTGCGTTTTGTGGTAGACGAAGAATAAAAAAAAAATAAAGAAGGTTATTGATCCATTTATTTCATGCTCATTGTCATGGATTCAGTCAATTTTCTATTTTTCAAATCATAACAGAAATGCTACCTGATTGATAATGCCTGCTGACCAATGGCTCAATTGCTGTTTATTTTATACAGTTCAAATATTGTCTGTTATTCTTAATATTAGGTATATTCAACAAACACCGTGAAAGTTTTAACAGATGCACAGTTTGAAAAGATGGGCGTGGCCATTGGCCATGTAACCACAATAAGAAGCCTTCTTGCTGGTCAAAGCCAAACAACAGCTCATGAATGTGAGTATATAGAAATTTTATACTAGTAGCCTGGGATTTATAAATTATTATATACACATTCAAGTAGTAATTCATACAGTATATTCTATCGAGCTCAGAATGCCATTAGGCACCAACACTGAGGGGATGATTGCTTTACTATGTGGAAAATCCTTGGACAGAGACAAACAATTTAACTGTTATAGTTCCTAATTTGTAAAATTTACTACATATTTAAGATCTGAGAAAGAAGCGAATATGCATGAATGATAAAATTGAATATGGATGAAAAGTTACTTTGTTATAAATCGGGGTGCATGTTTAGTTCTTATTCGGTACTTGGGAAAAACTAATTACATATACAGCTCAACTTGCAAACATTTTTGCAAATATATCTATCTATCTATCTATCTATCTATCTATCTATCTATCTATCTATATATATATATATATATAGGATCATACCATATCTTTTAGTCTGATTTGTTGTTTTTACTCCTTTCCACAAATCCTCCCAAGCTACAGGTGCATTGATTTCCACATTTTAATAAGAATGTTATGACAATATGCAATTTGGCCAAGGAATTATGTCAAAGTTATATCTAAATGGTAACTTCACACTGCACCTAACTTGTAAGTCTATGAAATGACTAGCTAGTCTGTGAACACAATAACCTTCTAAGTATTATTAGTTTGCTATTATTTTTCGTGTAGTATTCTCATGTTGCAAGTAAATGTACTTTGTATGATCAACCATCTTGTGTATCATTCATTTTCAGCTTCAAGAGAAAATAGAATTCAACAACTGGTGAATCAGATCAGACAGAAAGGCAAAAAGAAAGAAATTGGGAAAAAATCGGAGAAGGCCAGGAGTGATGCATGCATTGAAAGTAAGGAGACAGAAAAGAAAACAGTCCCCGAATCAGTGAATGTCAGAGTTGGTTGGCTGCACCGAGATGTCGTCAGTAGCAGTTACAAACAGGTCCGAATGGGAGGGGGAGGAGTTCGTCGAGTGCATTTCAAAAGGAAAGAAATCGATTCAATATCGCCAAAAGTGGTACTAGATAAAGCACTGGCTAATAAATGTTCTTCCCAGGTGACAGGTCTCCCAGGCTTGGATATATCAGCGAACTGGACAATGTAGTTCTTGTAATTTTTGTCAGGAAGAAATTCTAGAGCTTACAACCTTGGGTACTGGTGAACGATGTTCATACCATGAATACTTAAAAACTCGTGGTCTCTTTGCATCCAAGGTTACATTTTATATCATGACAACAGGTTGTGCACATCCATCACGCTCTGCTGGTACTTGCTCTGCAAGTATTAAAAACAAGCCATTACATTCTATAGGCAGTGGAGGCAAACCGCTAAGCCTTGTAAATATCAGTGGAAACAAGCAATCAGGTTCTGCAAGTAGGGAAAGCAAGCTATTTAGTTGTGCAGGAAGTGGAAACAAGCTCCATTTGTTGTCAGGTTTGAATACTGACAATGGGCCAACACTGACACTTGACAATGTGGACTGTAATGAGGGCACATTATCCCTACAGTATGAGGAAGTAAAAGAGTCCTCATTCTCCGAAGTGGTGATGAGAACTTTATCGCATAGCATTCGTCAGTGCTATGAGTTTCAGTCACTTGCTGAGCCAGAAATACAAGATATCCCTTTAAGTGACTACTGTCCTCTTGAGCATGGTCCTTATAGTGTGTGTCAGGTACTCAAAGGTGATGAACCGTTCATGGAAATTGTGTTTGAACCAAGTCGGGCTAACCCAGATGTTGAAGAAAGTCATTACACTTTTCCAAAATCGAGTGAGCGGCTGAAGACTGGTAAACTGATATTGCATGCTCCTTCGGAGTTATGTGGATCCGATGGAAATCGACTTATTGTCGCTGTTATTTCCTCTTGCCATGGTGACTCAAATGTACGATATACTTGGCATAAAAATGGACATGAGTTCAAGCAAGGCAAGTCCATGTGCAGTATTCCTATAGATGAGGCTGGTAATTATGCCGTATAGGTTCAGCATGGAGATGTCAGTGATGTATCAGATACCTTCAAAGTAACTCCAATCAACATTTTGCCCTCTACCTCTGATGATAAACCACTACCCCCCAAAGCACTTCCAAATGTCGACAATAGTGAAGTAATCCTTGGAAGCGAAATAGGCAGGGCTCATTCGGCACTGTCTACAGAGGCACCTGGGCAGGGGCAGAAGTGGCAATCAAGGTAATTAAACTACGAAATGCCAAACGTATTACAGCTTCTCTTGCAAATGAAGTATCGGTTCACAGTTTGTTAAGGCACCCAAATATAGTTCAAATCATGGGGGTGTCTTTCCTAAAGAACTCGTTCTACATAATATCTGAGTTAATTGATGGAAAGAATTTGGATGAGATTCTGTTTGGAGAAGATGAATCTTCTGCATTACACAGCTCTGAGAAATGGTTTATTATCAAACAAATATGCAAGGCGGTTGCATATATGCACAATCTTAAGCCGCAGGTATTCCACAGAGACATTAAACCCGCGAACATTTTGGTAACACGCAGTAGTAATATCACCAAACTGTGTGATATGGGGCTTTCAAAGCTCAAGTCTAGCCACCCAAGTCTCACAAAAACGTCGCTATCAACATCTGGTACACCACAGTACATGGCACCAGAATGTGTGCTGCAGGGGAAAAGTGCAACAGCCTCAAGTGACGTTTGGTCGATGGCCTGTACTGTAGTTGAATGCTTAACAGGAGAAGACTTCTGGAAAGATTAAATGGAAGAGGAAAGTACAGATAATGATGAGATAACAGCTTTAACAAATATAGTGAAGAAGTGCGAAATCCCCAGATGCCTACAGAAGCTTGATGATCAGTCCACGTCGGACATTCTCTCAAGATGCTTCAACCATTCCCCCACAATTAGACCAACTGCAGCGGAGGTTCTGAGTTGTATCAATCAACGCCCCACTAGTTCATGAAAATCAGTGTCAGGGCTAGAGGACTACTAGTTTGCATGTAGTGAAAGAGAACCACGACGCACATGTAGCAAGATTGTTGCAACCAGAATAAAAGGATTCGATTTGCTTCTCTTGAGCAATGCTTCAGTAGTGTGCCAGAGTTAAAACTTTAGCAGAAGACACACTTATGGTGCAGATATGTACTGTGATTTTCATGATCCTTGTTTATGTTTTTCTGCTTGAACTAGAACTTTGTTTGCCAGCCTTCCAGTAGGATATTGGGTTTTAAAGAGTACGTAATTCAAAGAGCTCTAAGCTGTGATTTTCATGATTGTTGTTTTTTTGATATGTAATGTTGAAGCTTGAACTTTGTTTGCCGGCCTTCTACAAGGAAATTTGGTTTTACATAGTAAATTAAAAGCTCCAAACCATCGTTACTTTCAAATACTTAAAATATCCTATCCCTGATATGAATATGTTTATGATTTTGATGAAGTTCATCGTGATGACAATTATGGTGCTTACTGCTTCGTATTGTGTTATTGTTAGGGTTGTGTTTGTCTCGATGAAATAAATTTTGCTTGGTCTTAAAACATGTACCTGAACAACTGATCGCTTGAAACGTGTCTTACTCACAAAGTGGTTCACTTTCCAAAGTCAATTTAATTTTAACAAGGTTCATCGACAGTCCTCAAAAAGTCTTTAAAATCTAATTATGTTTTTTCGCCTGTTATGATTCCAGTTTTAATGATAGAAGACCACAAAAAGTGCGATATGCGCCCCCTCGATTAAGTGCACCCCTTCTGATATCTATCCAGGGCACTTATAATCTGAGGAAATAAAGTATATGTTAAGGTATACGGATGTCTCGGGAAAATCGCAATTTCCACAGAGAAAATTGATTCATTTTATCATTAACATTTGAAGCCGGAAGTTTGAATGCTGCTGCATACTCAAACAAAACAGGTTTAAATTTAGTAACAAAGATACTAATACTACCGCAAAGAGTAATAATGCAATTGCAAACTGATTTCCCGGAGTCATAGGGCTTGTATATGATAATGATCAGGGGCCGATCCAGCTGAAAATTTGGCCGTGGCTGCCCTTTTCCCCAACCAAAACCTAGGGTAGTCCCCCTCCCCCTCATCCCCCTGAAAAATGTTTGAAAACCAATGCCTGGTAACGCCATTTCCATTAGCAATTATGTATCAAACCAGAATGCTTTTATTCTTTAATCTTTTATGAACAACGTGTACAATAATTCACATTTAATTCACAGTAATAAAATTAATTAGCTTGTACACTTACAATAAATTGGAAGGCAACCCAAGTCTACATGTAAACAAAGTGATTTGAATAACGTTTTTGTCTTCAAATTATCATATTTCCAAAAAATTATAGTTATAACTGTTATGATATTTTTTTGCTATTGGAGATCTTTTATGCCTTATAACTACATGCCTAATGTTCCTGTTTGGTTCGAATTTTTAAATAACTTACTTTGATAATATATTTATTTTAAGTATGCCTATAGTTTATGGAAATTATTAGGCATATATAATACCAAATGACAACCCGGCCGCAACGCACTTCATTTGATAGAGAATTTTATTGGAGAAAAAGTGAAAGGTTTTGACTGAATCATTGAAATGTAATACATAATTATAAACCTTCGGCAATATTCTAGATGCAGCATAAACCAATTTCAAAAATTAAATGAAAGAAAAAAAGGTTTGCTCTAAATGTTAATTTCGCCTTTAAGTTTAACGTTTAACGGCTGCTTTAGTGAATGAAAACAAGTTAAGTCAAAGCGAAATACTCACTTATAATACATTTTTTAGAGTATGATTTCACGACTAACAGTCACCGTCAAACTGTCATAAAAATAGCAGATATGGTTACACGGTCTGCCGGTTCGAGCTCACAATTAATTGAATCTATTTACTGACAAAGATTTGCATACAGGAACACCCCGACCGCGGCCTAATCTATATTCAAGCTAAATTGATTAAAATTGTACCTGACAGGAACATTAAGGCCAGATCTTCCTAGTTGACATTTTGGGAACTGCAACTTTGAAAACTCGCATCTTCTCACTTCTGAAGTACAGTTTGACTTCGAATGGCAAATACTTTCGTCGGCAACGACACTCACATTTTTTTCCTTAATGATTTTTAAATGATTTTATCACCAGAATTTTCACGTTCAAAGATTTCAAATTAGCTGCCTTGCCAGGCTAGTGCAGAGCATTGTACAAAAGACAACAACACAACGTCAAGGAACTTCCGACAAGATATAATTTATTTGCATTGCGCAACCAAAATTTAGCAACCGTGGCTCACCGTGGCTCACATGATTAAAGCTTGCGCTGTGATTGGCTTGCAACTCAGCACCGTGGCTGACCGGGGCTAAAAGTTACTTTTTTTAGTAACAATTGCACAATTTTATGAACGCTGACCGTGGCTTTCCATGGCTGAGATTGCAGACTCAATGTTGCAATTGTTTTTTTTTTTGGCGTATCCGGCTCGCGGGGAGTTATATAGTTCAGCGTTTAAATGAATTGTTATCAGTGTTACCAAGGAGGAAATATATTTCAACAGTTTTCCGCTTTTTTTACATGCGAATCAAAATTTATATTATGAGTAAAAATTGGGAAAGATATGATAAGATTGTTTTATTTCTTGTACGTTTTTAAAATATATTGTAACGCAAAATAATTCATGTAATATCCTGAAAAAGGTCAATCAATAATTTTTTAAAAAATCTGACCGTGGCTTGAGCCACGTTCGCCACGGTCTGGATCCGCCCCTGCTTGTTTTACAGAATGTTCAGCTAAAGCTGATTTCTTGGTTTATTTTGATGCGACCGCTTTTTTGTGTTTGCAAGTACGTGTAGAAAACTGCCATTTCGTTTCGCCTATATATTCTTTGTTACAATCTGCACAAGGGATGGAGTACACAGGAACCCTAACTCGATTTTGCTCAATCTTATCCTTTGGTTTAGGTAATAGCTGGCCTATCATTTAATATGGTTACATAGCGACCTTAACGTTAAAATTAGCAAGAACTCTCTTAATTGACTCAGTTGTTTCATGCAAATAAGGCAACACACTGAAGTCTTTGGGGCTAGACTCTTGAGCTTGTTGTTGTGTAGGGGGTCTAGGTTTTAATGCATCAAGAATAAATCACTTGGGTTATCCGTTTGCTCGGAGGACCTTCATTACATGTTGTTTCTCTTTTGTTTTCTCTGGGTTGCCCGGTCAGTGAGTGACTAAACCACAGTCCCTAAGGCAAGATTGTGCGAGTCGAAGTCCTGACAAATAATGCTTGGTGTGTGTTGGTTTCCTGTATACTGTTGCGGAGAGTTAGCCGTTTCCCTCTTTGTGGACATTAGTGTCCAGAAAAGCTATTTTGCAGTCCGACTCTCGCTCAACAGTAAACTGAATGCTGGGCTCTACAGAGTTAAGGTGTTGTTGAAGGGGAACTACTTTGAGCTTACGGCGGAACTCACATTTTCTACATATCGACAGTGTTCTGTCCATCCATCTTGCTCACACTTGTCTAATACCACGATACTCTACCTAGGTCTTCCATTACAGTCTCCTCTGTTTTTCTTTCGATGGTCTCTATCGATTTTCTCGTCTTTCTTTATGTCTTTAGTCTTTATTTAAAAAATCAGCAAAAATACATGCTAATATATAAATTTACAAGAAATAATTAAGAAAAATAGAAATAAAATATGAAATTTAAAAATATAATACTGTTTACACATGGCTAAGTTATATGTAAAACGTAGTATATCTGCAAAGGCTAATTTATGTTGTTCTGTATGGGTGCATGGTAGGTGGCTGCTATGAAACCTTAGACTGCGAGAACTTTCTTAAATTGTAGGCATAAGATTAAAAAATAGGTGGCCTATTGCCCCTGAAACTTTCTTAAACAGGCTTCGATCTGCTTTCTCTAAACTGTTTAAAACATTAATTTCATATGATATGTATCGATGCTTAAAACATCTGGTCAGGAAATTCTGTACAGTTGTGAGCTCTGGTGTAGCGGCGGCATAGACAGGCAGGGCGTGAGTAACCGTAGGTGTAAATAGATAATCTGTGTATGGTTGTAGATATAAACCTGTCTGAGGCATCTTAGAATATGCAGGCACCTATTAGCTTTCAAGCGCTTTGTCTTTACATTCACCATAAATCTACTTTTACTTTGAAAAGTCACACAAAGAATCTAGTTGTTTGATATTTTGCACAGGAGTTGTCGAAACTTGTTGTTTTCTTTTTAAGCAGTAATTCTTTGCATTTATTCACATTACAAGGCGTTCTATTTTCTGCCAATATTTAAAGTTAAGATTTAGTAGTTGTTCTGACAGATCTGGGGTTTGCATACTCAATGTTAGCAATAGAGTTGTGCCATCTACATATTTAAAAAGGGACGTGGAATCGCTTCTCAAAAGGGTCTAGTTCATTAATAAAGAGATTAAAAAGATGAGGGCCACTCACGCTCCCTTGCCTCGTCCCTTTGTTAACTCTGTGCCATTTGTAAGAAATGTCCTTGAAAACTTGTCTTTGTTTCCGATCCTTTAAGAAGCTAAAATACCAGTTTTTTAGAAACGGTTTTAAATCTAATAACTTGATTTTTCTACTTAACAGTTCATGATTGACATTATCTAATGCCTTAGAATAATCCATAGTGAACATTCTCACTCCTGCACAGTCTCTCTCGTCTAAAGCATGTAAATATGTATCCTGGATCTTAATGAGCGCGTCTGTACAACTGCATCTTCCTCTACAGGCATACTGACTTGCTGATAGGTTGCTCTGAAAAACATTCTTTCCAAACTGCTTGTAGACAGTTTTCTCAAAATATCTCTCAATTACTGATGTGATGTTTATTCCCCTGAAATCGGTGTGTCCCACTGGGGTATCACTCTGTGGTAGGGGGGGTAATGTTTGCCTCTCTCCAAGCTACGGGCCAAGAATGGGTGGACAGAGACAAGTTTCACAAAGCTGCAACAATTGGAGACAGAACCATACAATTGCCCCTCATCACCCAAAAAGGGACTCGATCAGGGCCCGTAGCTGTCCTCTTTATATTCGAAAGGGCTATTAATACATCATACTCGCTTAACTTGGGTGGAGAGAACAGCGGAGAGTCTATTGCAACCAGGGTAGGTTCTGTTTAGATAGAATCGCGACACAAATTTCCAAAAAAATCATTAAGACCACGCAAAAACTCTTGTTCTAGGAGGGGTTGTGATGTGTGCTTTCTCAGAGACACATCAACTTTGTGCCACTAATTCAAAGTTCCCCATGCCGCAGCTTTTCCCCAGATTTTCAGCTATCAAATTCGAGATGTGTATAAATAATTCATTTTCCTTGTGTAGTTTTCCTGAGGAAAACGCTTTTCTTTTCTTTGTGAGAGGAGATATTTAGCAAGAGGTGTGATCCACCGAGGGTCTATATGACATTGCAGCTGTTTTTACCTTAAAACATTTGTCCATCAAAGCACCAGTGGTGTCATTAAAAGAGTTTGTGGCAGAATTGTCTCTGGCGTTAAGCAATTCCGACCAGTTTGCATTTTTTAATAGCAATGTAAACTCCACTTTGCGATGAGCAATAAAGTCTCTGAGACGATATTTCTTGCAAACAGGTTTGAGTTTCACTCCTGGTAACACGGTAGCCACATGGTCACTCTTCATTTGGGCTTTGTATGGGAAGGGGATATTAAATAATCCTGGCTCACTGATTAAGAAACTGTCCAAGAGCGAATCTTCTCTCGTGGGGAAGTTAATTACGGGAACTAAACCCAACATAGAGGTTACAGTGTCCAAGTCCAATTGGTTCACTTCCCCAGCACGTACCACCACCCCATTCGGCTTACAATCTCAAAATTCATCATTCTACTCTGTAATAGAGTCGGTGAGATCAAACTCATTATACGCAACTTTCGGAGGATGTTACAATTCTATCACCAACATCTGATGACCGGAGGGGAGTGCTTGATACTGAGCATCACATAAAAACTACTTCGATTCACGTGCAAAACCTTTACATTTTCTCTGATGTAAACCACAATTCCACCTTTTTTTCCGTTTGTCATTTCCAGCCCAGTTTCTATCTCTCCTATAAACATTATAGCCTTCTATCCCAATGGACGAGTCTGGTATCGAGCCATTTAAATAAGACTCCGAAATAATAGTGGCATCAATGTCTACTGTTTTCAAATCCACCGCCAGTGCTACAGAAGTGCAGACTCTGTTTTTCGTTTTATTCAGACCGCATATATTTAACCCAAAGAATTTGGAAACTGGAAAACCATTATGACAGGTGTCATTGTTTATACTCCGCTTCACCTTCCTTTTCAGCAAATTTCAATCTTAGTTGGTAATTTTTTCTGTCCTCGGTATTTTCTCATTAATTACTTCTCTTTGATCTACCAGACTCCAGGATTTTCTTCCTATCGGTATTTTTTTCTTCTGTGGTCTGACTAATACCTCTTTTTCGGCTTCAGCATATGCTTTCTCCACTTTTTAAAAGTTTCTCCCTACTTAAGACAAAAGTCTTCTTTTACTGCTGGTGTTTTATCCTGAAGTACTTGAAATATATTTCTTAAGTAAACAGTAAACGCCCTAGTGTTGTACTTATCTCTAGAGTTATATTTATTAATGTCTTTTCACCCTAAACTTAATTTTACAAAATAATGATCACTTTCAGTGTCGGCCCAACTGTATACTATATAGTTTCCTTTACTGAATTTCAAAAAACGTTTATTTATAAGTAAATGATCATTTGTGTTTTTCTGGAGGTATCTATGTGTATATCTTCAAAAGGGAAAATGTTCCCGTAATAATAACTTAATTCGTATCACACATTTCACATAACCTTTTTCCATTGTCGTTTCTCTCTCCCATTCTATTAACGGCAATCACTCTTTCACAGCCTACTTGAATGTTCATGTATCCAATAATCCTCGCGTTAATAGCGCTTTACCAATTTAACCTAAAATTTAACCTATCAATAACTATCAACATGTAGGGATGTAGTTTAAAAGGTGGTCTACTGTCCATTTCCCTAGCTGTAACATTGCTGTGGTCTGGCCATATTTCATTCCTTATTTTGAGAATCTTTTTACTACAAAAGAATTACAACAAGTGGACCACCTTCTGTTGGAAATGGACCACCTTTTAGGAAAATTAGAATCGTCCTTAAAAATATCATTCATATATTCCTGCTGTCCAATACATGCTGCAGACCCATGTAGAATTCATCCTTTACTTATTCATCTGCATCATCCACAGGTGCATACACGTGAGTAATTGCCAGTTTTATATCATTGGCATAGCATCTTACTTCAAACATTCTTTCATTTATTGACGTCCAATCTATTAGTGCTGCTGCAGTTCCTTTTGAAATGAGTATGCCTACTTCCCTATGGTTGTTGTCATCTCATCTGGAGTAAATTGTGATTTCTCTTGCTGCTAGTTGAAATTTTCTTTGTCTCACTAATACCAATGATGTCAATGCCTTTTCTTGTTACCTCTCTTGCTGCCTTTGCTAACTCCTTGCTTTTGCTCAAAGTTTGCACATTTCTATTTTCAATCTTAAATATGCTTTAAGGTCAACCAGTGGCCTTTATAACCCAAGGGCTCCCTGTCGGCCTTGACTTCGAGATATTCTGTCACTTTTCCTTCTTACTTTAGTTCATCCAGATTCTGGTTTCCGTAATAATGAATCTTTATAAGGGTGGATTATTAACCCTCAGCCTAACCTACAACTTGGAGGACCATGCAGGGGATCAGCCTTAGTCTGGCTCCTATCCTTCGACCTGTTCGGCATGGGAGGTCCTACCAGGTGTTTAAAAACTCCAGCCAGCATAGCTTAAGGGGTCACTGAAATACACAAACCATTCCACCACAATAAGGCGGTGACCCATTCACAACTGCAAACACCAGTCTTTTGCGTATGTAATCTACACTAGACTCTGTTCAATCAAACAGGTTTTACAAGATTAAGGGAGCTTTCATTAATTATGCCTTGGGGTGGGCTGGAGGAAAATTAGAAAAAAATTGTACAAGAACTAACATCCCCCCC
>JANCMA020375097.1:0-11397 GCA_024336925.2 Zoanthus solanderi | reverse complement strand
TTCATCGATTCTTATACCGAAGTCTTCAAAGCTGCATCGCTATGTTAAAAAGGTTAGAAAGCTTTATAATACACGTTGTAAATGTAATCATAAACACGATCCAAAAATATTTTATTTAATTAAAGTGACTGTGCCCAAGAAAACTTCTTTGTTGTCTTTAAGTAGTCGGCTTTACACGTCATAATGAAACTAAAGTGTAAAGCACGTCGATATTTATCATTGTTTTCTTGTAATAATGAAAGTCATATTCAAAATCTTCGAAAATCCAACAAAATTGCCCGTAAATACGGAAAAAACAAAGTGATATTGATTATACTACGTCTAAAGTTTTTAAAAACGTGGGCATCGTGTGCTATTGGAACAAGTCTTCCGGAATTACAATATTTTTTCTCAAAAGAATATTTGTGGTAAAATAGACTTTCATATCGCGCGACAAACTTGGTGATGTAAACAACCCTTATGCATGCTAGTCTAAACGTGGGTTACCAAGGCAAAAGTGGCCCTGGTAACATTCACGCAGTGATTCTCGTTGTCAATAATTGAACACTTTTTGAGTGAAATTGAAATTTACGCATCACTGAAGCCGCTTTCGAAATGTCTCGTCCCAGTCTATCTTGTATATTAATTTCTTGACCGATGAGAGACCTCGGGCCGACCTACCGTAGGTCCGTGGAATCTAGTGCTAACCTACTGGCTACCAACGGTTTTGCTTCGGGGCTTTGTAGCCGCGCGATTATGACAAAAATCAAACATACCCGGGAAGGCACAGTGCAACGCAGCTGGTATAATTTTTGTTCTTTTAATACTTAAAATATTGAACTCATTTCCCAAAGGACTGCTTATGAGTTCTAAAACAAGGTACTTCGTTAGATTTTCTTTTACGGGTTTAAAGTTCAAGTTCATTCAAATTTCATTGACTGCTTAGCTATTTGCTGCTGAAAATTTTCCTGTTTGAGTTATTTTTTAAAATTCTAATTTTTGTTCTTTTTTCATGTACGGCGTTTTGTGATTTCTATTTTATTCTATTTGAAATTACGCCAATTTAATTATGCACAAGTCAATTGAAACCACCACCCCCCAGAACCAGGGTAGGGGATTTGACATAGTCTAAAGTCAAATGTGAGTAAAACCCCCACCCTGTTGGGCCAAATTTTCAGTCAAAACGCGTCAACCAGTGTTATTTCCCCCAGGGTCTGGGGAACATGGCAAAAGTTTCTAACAAATAGACCATTTCAAATAATAACAATTCTTTCAGAATTCTACTTAAGAAACTTCTTTTTAGAATTTTCTTTACAGTTAGAACTTCCTCTTTTTTTTCGAATCTTTTTCTTTACAATTCTTTTTAGATTTGTCTGAAGCCCAAACTTATTTGTTCCAATCTTTCAAATTGAATGCTTCTTCAATTCTCTACAGTTGCTTACCAGAAATGTCGAGGTAAGAGTTTAAGAGTTATCAATAGCCCCACCCACGTGGGAATAATTTTGTTCAATAGATTTATCCCCGACCCTGACGCGAGGGGTTAGGTGGGGGTTTCAATTGACTGGTGCATTAAGTACTTATTTATTTAAAGATTTTAATTTGTTTACTCAAACGCTTGCTTGAAGTTTGTTATAATTTCATGATGAAAACTCAGATTGTAAATTAAAAGTTAGTGACTTCTGTTACGGTAGCTAATTACCGGCAGAAAGATAACAAACTCGCTATTTCCACGAAACGCAATTTATTTAACTGTACACAACGGGAGACAACTTAACTCGAGCTAACGACTACTCTTAGTATATAATCTCACTCCAATTAACTGAATACTTCTCTACTCTTAATTACCTGACCACAGGCAAAGTATTGTCCTTCTCTTTGATGAAGCCTCCTGAAGACTTCTTTCGCATTATCGCACTCCACGAAAACCAAGTTTACAACAGAATTTCAGAATCACACACGAACGGGAAAACCCTTCACTTGTCACTAGTCACTTGACATAAAATATCACTTGGAAATATCAAACAGGGAACGAAGTCCCGAATCACAACAACCAACTGAATAGAGAGCCATTTATATAGCTATCTGAAGAGAGTCTAGAAATTTCCAAAAGTAACTATTTTCAGCTATTACAATAAACTCTATTTCTAAACTTACGAGTCACAAACAATTTTGAAACTGATGAGTCATAGTTCTAGAAAATTCTTGAAACATCACATTGCGTGACATTGACCTTCCCAAACTTTCCGGGTGATTCTAATCCTTGTAACAATATCTTGAATTGAACGTTTACTGAGCGAGGTTAAATCACTATGAACGAGCATAAACTATATATCTTAAAGTGAATGTTTAGCGGACTACCAGTCTCCATCTCTTAAACTGAGTGTTTAGCGAACAACCAGTCTCCATCTTTTACCGACCCGTCTCCATCTGTCACGATCCATCACCATCTGATCGGATCGAGTCGGATCGCCGGAATTTTACCAACCCCTCCTCAACTCAAAACTTCTTTGGAAATGACTTCTACTAATACCGGTTGTGTAACCGTCACTAGTCCCTCAATCAGTGGTTGCGATCTGAGTCGGCTCGTCAAATGTTTTTGACAGAATTAAGTATTGGACATTAGTGGTGAGAGAGGGTGAGATAAAAGCCATTTTCTCTCTCTTCTCTCTTTCCCTCTATCATTCTGTCTTTCCTACATTAACACTCGTGAATGAATAACTCAAAGAGCCCTTTGATTTGAAACTTCATTCGCTGATTTCAAAACATATTCCGGTGAACATCTTGTGCAGCTGGGCGGCTTGGACGTGATTTAGGTTGAAATAAAAATAGCATATAATTTTGACCAAGAAGTGTTTTCCTACAAACGGATTTGCAAATTTGTAGATAAAGTCTTTCAATTAAAATTAGTGAAACATAAAAAACTTTGTTCAATTTAACCGTGATTGACATCTCCAAAGTTCACAATCAAAGTTTTCCGAATATTTATTTGCCCAGAAAGTTGACGAGTTTCCGCCTGCCCAGCCAATAAACGTCGAGAAATGCGTGTATTGTGGTTCAGATGAGTATGAATAGATTAAGCCGGATGTCCAGAGAGCAATAGCCATTCTGCCCTATGATCTACTAATAACAAAAAGTTTTTAAAAAAAATGACATTTGAAATTAGCCATTTCAATTAAAACTTCTTTGCTTTACCAATAATAATAATTATGATACAATGGATGTTTTTTTTCGAAATATTGCAATTGAACACTCGGTCTTCACAATTTGAAACTTGATAGAAAACTTAGTTGATGTTAGATGATTTCCCAAAACTTTGTAGTTGGCCAGGCTCATACAAACCAGAAACATTTTTCTAAGATTCTCCGTTGCATTTGTTTAAAATATGTATCCAACTTTAACCACAAAGATTATTTATTTAGGTAAGCTTTAAGGCACTTCAAAGAGTCGTGCATACTTTGATACAAAAAGTTTGATACTTTGTTAAGTTTTAAACCAGTTTAGATTCTTTTCACTACGAGCGAAACACCGACGCAGCATCCTATTTATGACAGATATAATCAAACAAACAGAACACGATCTCCATTCACTCTACTCTATTTCTGACGTCACGGACCAGAAAATAATAGGGTAGTTACCAGCTTCCCATTGCTCGGTCAAAGTGAATCCGGAAGTGATTTTTCCGAACTTTAAACGCAAATTACACCATGAAGAAAAATTGTAATGAAGTTTTTCTTTTGCCAGGACCATTAGAAGAGAAAGGACCTTTGATACATACAAAAAACCCGCAAGCGATATATACACTTTAATAATAAAAACATAAAAACATTTGCGTTGTTGAGGTGCAGCAAGATCTTTGTTGAAGCCACTTTTTTATTTGCACTCGAAAAAACTTTTTTTCAAAGTTTCCGTAAAAATATTTGTCATCGTTTTACTTGGTATCATTGGCTAAAAAAATTATTCATTGTCTTTCAGCAAATCATAATCCAGAATTACCATGTTTAATTTGCACCGGCGTTTCACTACACTACTCTCAGCTAATCAATCTTTTTCATGTAGATAAATTGATAAATTTATAACTTTTACACCAGCTTCAATTTACAAAAATTAATGCTTTTCACAACGGCATAAAACTTGTAAATTTATTAAACTGTTTCTACCAAAAGACCGACGCAGCACCATTTATCAGATACTTATAGATATTTTAGCGACATACGTAGATCACTAAACGTGTCTATCGATATCTTAGAGCAAGTTAATATTTTCAGAGTTCAGAGCAACGGTAAGTTGCCAAACGTATTACTCTGCATCGATGAAATCTGATTGTTTGACCAATCCGATATTGTATAAGAAAACGTTAAATAAGTAATGATTTAACGAAATGTGGAAATAATTTATTTTTCTTTGTTATTGCAACAAAAAGCAATATTTGAGTTTCTAATTGAATTGTTGTAGCGGTTAGTAGTTTAAACTCAACAGAAATAAGATAAAAACAACACATTTCAATGTAAATTTAAATTTAAATTTTCTTACATACGTGTTTCGGCAGAAACTTCTGATTTGTTGATGAGATACCTGTGAACACTGGAAGAGATAATTTTATCTATGACATTCGAGGGATACCTGTTTTTCTTCAAAACAGTGGTGAGTGACTGGATATCATCATTAAAATCATGCCAAATGTTGCATATCATTTGAGTTCTATCTACAAAAGTTTTTACTAGGCCTATCTTGTAAGAATAAGAATAAAGGCTGAAAAAACTCATCAGCAGATCTTAATAATAATCCTAATGGTAAATTAACACACGATGAACTCACTCATTATCTCTTCCACAGTTCACAAGTATCTCGTCAACAAATCGGTTCGGACAAACACTGAAGCTGCACCTGTTAAGAATTACTATTTTAAACTACCTTTTATAGGTTGGTTTTCGAGTCAAACGCAGAGACGTCTCCGTAAGCTTTCTAATTTTTATTGCAATAATATTAACATAGTTTTAGGTTTATCTTCAAAATTGGCAGTTATTTAAATATGAAAAACCTTAAACCTAGTGGACTTAGATCGTGTGTTGTTTACAAATTACTTTCCAAAGTGTTCTAAAGAGTTGAGTTTTAAAATCTTTGCTGAGGATACGAATGTCTTTGCAGCCGCAAGTGACTTAAACTCTTTTGAAAAAATCATGAATCGAGAACTTGAAACAGTTAAAGAATGGTGTGATACAAATAAGGTATCTTTAAATATCTCAAGGTGGCACTCGTCTTCACAAATCAAAAACAAGATTGTTTATATAAAGTTTAAATCATCTCTGTAGAGTCATGCATACTTACAGCTCTCTGAGCGACGGTAGATCACCAAAGGTGCCGTTCGATATCGATGAGATTTGGTTGTATGACAGCCACCTAATGAGCGATTGGGCAAAGTATTCCATCAAATCTACATTCCTACTTACTACAACTTATCTCACATATTAGACTGAGCGAAAGAACACAAGCTGAACTCTAATTGCTAACTTACAATTCGAGCAACTGTAGATTAGCAAACGTGCCATTCGGTATCCATGAGATTTTGTTCCATGACAATTTCCTAGAAACAGAATTAAATTTGAATTAAATCTTCTTTGCTTTAGCAATAATTATGATGCAATGGATGTTTTTTTCGAAATAATTCAATTGAATACTCGTCTTCACAGCTTCAAACTAGATAGAGAGCTGAGCTGATGTTACACTTTTTTTTTAATAAGAACCAGTAAAATTTTGCTCAGGCTCAATAGTCTTATTTTTTCCAGCAATTTGAGGCTCAAACTGTTCTTATTTTGTTCTTATATGCCATATATACCAAAGTACGCAAATTTTAATACATTTAGTGACCGAATACAAATTTCTAAAGAGATATAACAATATATGTATACTGTATAGCACAGTTACTGTTACAGTTGGAGTTTATTCGTATTAAAATAAATAAGTGCGAAAGTGCGATTTTTTGCTGCGCTTCACCATTGGTATAAAAGTTTTTTTTTTCCTTGACATTTTCACTTCAGCCTCAGATTTTTTTTTAATCTGTTCTTATTTTTCAGGCGAATACTCGCTGTAAATACTCACGGATAACCATGTTTGACAGTTCGTTATTTTAGTCAGTACCTCTGCAAGTGTTTCTTTATGTTTTTTTGTTCGGTACTGCTATTAATAAATTGTGTATTATAATTTCTGTAATTAATTCCTAACGCAAAATGAGATATTTCGCTCTGATGCTAATATTTACACAATATATGCCAACCCAAAAAAATACTGAAATTTGTTTTGATCTTATTTGGCATTTTTAGAGTTGCAACACAACAAAATGTTCATTGTATCAACAAAGTGCCGAGAAATGTTATAAACAACTTGATTACGATGTTCGTCTCATGCTGTGACGTACTCAATAACTTCAATAAAGGAATTTATTGTATTTAAAAAAAATTAAAAGTTTAAAAAAATTAAAGGTGCGTAAACAAGTTGCTAGGAAACAAAACGAATAAACCGGAAAATTTAAAGTCTGGTTAAGCAGTATGTATAAAGACTAATAGAATTAACAGCACCTTGAATTGGACAATTGGAACAAGTGAGTCAAATGACTATTAACTATATTTTAAACTAGTTTACTAAATCATTACGTTTTTAATACTGTTGCATTGTCAGGGCGTGCTTGGGTTGACGCAGTTAGTAAAATCTCTGCCTTCCAACCACAAAGTCTTCAGTTCGATCCTGGCTCTGCCGAGATTTGAACTGATTTGTGCATGCGACCTTCTTTTCCGCCTAAGCTAACTCAGCTTTCCATCCTTCCAGGAAAGGTAAATGAGTATTATTGTCTGCTGGTAACTAAACTTCGATGAATTAGTGTCTCGTCCAGGGGGAGTTAAAGAATCTCATCCGATTAACACTACAGAAACCGGGATAAGCGCCGGCGCCATAGGCCACTAGGCTCGTAAAGAATTTAGCTTTTTCGCACTTTAAATCCATTTCAGACATTCCTGCATGGCTATATTAACTGCATGCCCAAAGACAGTTATCTCAAAGTGAAAGAATGTAAATTAATTTAATGCTTTAGAGGACTTTAACTTTGAGAGTAGTCGAACTTACTGAACCGAAGGTTGTTGCTGTTGTCATAATGGGTTTGAGCTTGTCCTGACACAACCAGTTGGGTTTCCGAAAAATGGCTCAAGTGTGAGCAGGATCACATCTTATATTCGACCTCAGCCACACGAGTAATTTAGTAACAGTAAAAGCGAAAGTTTGCCAAAATTGTAAACTTTGTTTTGGTACTGGTCCGAGAACAACAAGAAACTTGACAGTTGGAACATTTAGTTATTTCCGGGTTTTTTTTACTGGTCATTTTTTTTTTAACATCGATTTTGCCCAATATGTTTTCGAAATGGAACTGAACATGTTGAAGATGAATCCCATATGTGATTGCCCTGTATACAACGATCTAAGAGAAAACCTATTTGAAACGCTCAATGACAAAATACAAATTAACCTATCATCCCTTCTCACGATATTCAAACTTTCACTGTTTTAAATCCAGATTCTTCAGAATGTTACCAAGACTTTGCTTTGTTTATATATTCTTGCATCAGAGTAAAATCAACTCTTGTCATATAATATTTGTATTTTTAGACGATTTTTAAGTCTATTACTGTTGTTAGAGTAAATTGCATCATATATTTTTGTAATTTTAAAAATGCTTTGAGTTTGACAATACTGAAAGGTGATGTCAATAAAGCTTATTATTATTCTATGTTATGTTTACTAACAACTTTATAAAATCAATTCTTCAATAGTTCAACATTCAACAAACTGAGGTCTAAAAACTTTTGGTTATGTAGAAACTTGAACGATTTTTGTAATTGAAATGAAAAAAGTTTTTTTATTTATTATGAGGCAAGTGTTTGTGACAAATAAGTCATGTAGAGCTGAAATGAAAGTTGGTTTGGTCTTGCATGATTGGCATTCTTAGAATGGCATCTCATTTACCTTACAAAACAACTTCCACGTAACAAAAGTGTTAACTGCACCAACAAAGTTGCATGCAATTAATATTTGAATGCATTTAGATTTAATTATATCTCACACTGTGAAGTATATTTATTAATGTTAATAACAGATTTCTATGTATTCATTATTTTTCAAATTTTTGAATAAAGTTGATTTTTGAGAGCAACGTGAACAAAACATTGAGTTATTTAGACTTTTAAGTCAGGATTTTTAATATTTAAAAGATTGAAAGAAATTATGGGCAGTGTCATTTCTGTGTTCTGGTTTAGCTTTCGTTCGCGTCGTGATGATTGTTTACAAAGCTGTCAAAGCAGAAAAATGCATTTCGAACAGTTGTACATAAGCAAGGAAACCTAAGCAAGCAAGCATTCGAAAAGAGCAGAGAATTAAGGCCACCCTTTTAAGGTGTTATTGTGAAAGACTCTCCGAAATCTCATCGCAAATTCATTGTTTTAAACGTGCTTTGGCGTTTAACTAATTTAGCAAATATTTTAGTAATACTTTTAACTTTTCATTTAAATGCATTTCCATATATACTTAAACTAATATGCAAATTCAGAATTATGTTGTCAGAGTCAGAACTGGCAAACTCAAAAAGTTTTTTTTTCAAATTATGCTTCATTAAGAAGGCTTAATCGGGCTTTTTTGCATTTTTATTTAGTTTTAAGCATGCATAAATGATGTATTAATTTGTGTTTAGTACACAGTCAATAATACAAAAGAAACTAAATAGAAACGTATATATTTTATATACTTTTTTTATACAGTTTTATCAGAAATTAAAGTCTAATCATTTTGGGTATTATTAATTAAGGTGTATAGACATCTTAGGCCATAATAAAACTTGCACTCCAAATCTGCAAACAAAACCATTCTGCCTAATGTACAACTACTATTAACAAAAACACATTCGAAGGGGAGCGCTTATTCGAAAGGGGCGCTTATTGGAAGGAGGGCGCTAAATCGAATCATTACGGTACATGTGAATGGGAAAAAAGGCCAAAAGTGCTTTGACAATGGTACTGCCACAATGGAGAACAGAACTATTCCGTCTTCATAAAAAAGTTTGTTCACGTCAGCTGAAAATCACAATTGATACAGAAGTTTGCATATGTTAATCAAGACAAAGAGGACACATTCTGTAATTAATTTGTGTGGTATTCAGTCTGATGAGCCATTATTGATGTTAACAACCAAAAGGCAACTCACTTGACAAAGTACAGAGTAAAGTGTACAACATCTGGTAAAACTGAACCTAAATATCCAGAACAAAAATTCTTGACAAGAACAGCGCAAATCCCTTAACGAATATATAAGTTTCAATATTTATATAATACACTTCCACAACTACTTATATTATTGATTCTTACCAATTTATTGAGGACTTGTAAGCTGCAGACATGTAAATAAATTGTGTGAAGAACTGAAAAATTGTGCCAGCATCTTCAGCTGTAATGGATTTTTAAAAATGAAATAGTAATAGAACTACCTACAGAAAGAAAGTCTTTGAAATGTGTAAAAGTGTAATTTTTAATTATTCTATCAACACTAAATAATAAAGATACTATATATTGATAATCGGCCTACTATTCTTTAATTGTTAGATAGTTAATACATTCTCATAACTAAAGTTCTGTTTAGAATGAACTTGCTATATATATTCTATCACTGATGAGCTTCTGTGTTGGTAGACCGTTTTAAGTGTTTTTTTTTTTTAAGAGTTTGCAGCTTTTCATTTCCTTCTTTGATAGCATTTTATCTAAGGTTAGTTTCCCCATTGTTTGCACTTTCTTGTGCTAAAAATAAAGTCTTTTTTTTTACTCAAATTACATTTTATTGGTGGTGTTAAGATCTCCGGCACGAGTATAAGCTACAATGGAGCGTTTATTAGTAAATTCCTTATACATAGAAACCAAAATTACACTAATTAATGCAGCAAATTTTGCACGAATATATGACAAAGAATGTCACAATATATTTTCTAAAATACGGGCTAATTGTAGTTTTTTCTGTTTCGCCGAACAAGTATGGCCGAAATTGTAGCCGTAAGTACATATCAAAATTCCTCTCAATTTAATTCCATTTTCGAAAATTTTAGAAAACCAAGACAAGAATTAAAAGACAAGATAAGATATTTTTATTCGATTTCTCAATTGCAAACCTTCGAATTAACTGTTCTACGAATTTTACAGCAGCTTGTAGCCTGCGTAGCTTCCTTTTCCTTTCCTTTAGGCATGTGGAGAGAGCGATCTAGCGAGCAAAGCAGGAGCGCGCCTGGGATGAGCATAAAACTGAGGAGCAGCGGGGAGGGGATGGGGAAGAAGGGAAAGGGGATTGCTTGCAGTAAGTCCCTATTAGCCAGTACAAAAAATACCATAATACTCTTTGTTTGTCCACCCAAAATTTTGCATAAGCATTTTTACTCGTGCCAGCAGCGAAGCGCGGCACAAGTTTAGGCTTGCCCTGTGTGTTTTTTTTTTTTTTTTATTTGTGTCGGGGTCGTCAGCCACTTGATGTAATACTTGATATACTGGACAGTGACTGAGAAGCCAAGTCTTGCGTATACAGTCAGAACTCAATAAAATCCAAAGCTTTCACATTTTATCCATGAGCTGGCACAAGTATACGCTCCTAGAGCATCTTGTTTTTATGAAATCCCTAATTATGAAAAATCAGTCCATTTGAAAAGTCATCAGCACTTACTGTACAAGTATATAACCAACGGGCTGTAACATGTTTTAAGTTAAGTTGTATTGAAATGTCTCAAAAGAATATAATATTATACACTTCAAATATACGAATAAAAGTTTTATTCCAGACATGTTTCAACATTCTCACAATGTTATCTTCAGTAGAATGTGAAAAACATGCGTGGAATAAAAATTATATTCGTATATTTGAAGTGTATATACTATCTTTGGTGCTAGCTACGTTCTTATGAGAATATAATATATTGTATCTTTATAGACCAAGATTCCTTATGCATACTTTGGTGTATTTGATGGCCATGCTGGAACAGGGGCAGCCCTGATGGCAATGAGTACCCTGCACATTCACGTTGAGGACAATTTAGGAGCAGTGAAGGAACTGCTTGCATACCGTAATAACAAAGAGCTGCAAGATTCACCACGACTATCAGAAGCAGTTGTTTCATCAATTACAATTGACAGCTTGATTATTGGAGCACTTGAAGAGTCATTCTTTGAGTTGGTGAGTTAATATTTTTTTTATTTATGTCTGTTTTTATAATAGAGACTGATGTAAAAGTCATCTGCATTCATGTCAGGCACGTACGCAGCTTTTCCTGCGGGGGGGGGGGGGGGGTGCACTTTAAGCGTGAGCGGACCTTAGGTTATCAGTCCTTAAAATATGATATCTAAACAATTCTGA
>JANCMA020374992.1:0-11397 GCA_024336925.2 Zoanthus solanderi | reverse complement strand
CACCAGCAACTTGTGTCGCAAACGGCGTTGCGAGACAAGTTGCTGAGAAAATTGCGCAGTGTAACAGCACCTTAAAATAGCGATGAACCACACAATAGGAAAAAAAACAAATCTGCCTTGGTCGAGTCACCAAGATTAGTGCAAGCGAATGACTAATGGTATAAGTAGGGCAGAAAGAAAGAAAGAATATCGATGGAAGGTAAATGAAAAGTTAGATAGTTAGTTAAATAAGGAACTAAAAGAATAAAATAAAATAAAATAAAATAAGTAACTAAAAGAATAAGTGGGGTTAGGAGAACAAGTAGATGCTTTAGTAAGTAAGTATATATAAGTAACTGTACGTAAGTTGATACAGAAGTATTAGTTAGTAGTTAGATAAGTGGATAAGTAAGTAAGTAAGTAAGTGAATAAAGTCGTAATAACGTTGAAAGGTAAAACGTATATAAAGCTATATAGTGTTAAATATAAGGAAAATAGTAAGTAAGTACGTAAGTAAGCAAGTTAGTGGAATAGGAAAAACGTAAGTATTATTATCATTATATTAGTGGAATTAAATAATCGAGAAAAGGAGATTTAAAGAAAAATGTCAATGGCTTGGATACAGCTGCACAAAATCATAGCATTAGTTAAACCTCAAAATGTTCATGTAATTTAATGATTTCTCCAATCATTACCAAATAAACTTTGTGAATATATACGACGTGTTATCAAAAAGAAATAGTTGAATCTTTTAAAACGGTTATAAAGCTAAAAGGACATTCAACGTTACTACTAAAATCTGCTTCACACCTTCAATACACTTTTTCACTTATTTTGGGAAATGGAGTTGACCATCGTATTTTAAGATTCAAGATTTAAGATTTAAGATTCAAAAAGAAAAATAGATTGATAGTACATTTCGATAGCGTTAAAACTAAACAGCCAGGACGAAAACAAAACGTTTCGTCATGTTGCCACGTTAGACTATTACAGTATTTTGTTAGAAATGCCTTTAAAATGTAATCTTTGACCTCAGTAAATGAAAACCAAACATCCTGGCCTGAGAAAAACTTTGAACAACAACAAGTAAAACAGTGAAATATGACATGATTTCTTTTATCTCTTACTGAGGTGTGATTGGCTGTTTAACATTTTCAGCTTTGTGACTGGCTGATTTATGGTCTAAGTAAGAACAAGTTAATTTAAATCTCAGCCCACATAGAAAGTGATGTTTTGATCCTAGTAGAAGGACACTGGTATATACCAAACCCAAGGGCTATCCCAACTCTCCGTGCGTGGCGCAAACTTGGGCTTGTCCTACTCCGAATATTAAATCACATACAATCGCAGTCAGTCAGTCAGTACATGTAAAGTTGTTCATTATTCATCAATAATAACAGCGACTAAATCTTTAGTAGACGGAATACGACTTTATGTCTTATGCTCGAACTCAGTTGCGGAGAATTTGCCTAAACAATGCCTTTGTTTGGCCCCGAGGCACTGGTTGCACGAAGCACACAAGTGTTACATTAAGAACTTAACCTTTAAAACTTAATCTTAACAAATAATTGTTTGAGTTCATATTAGTTTCTATTCGTTTAATAAACTTATGAATGTTCAAAGCCTAGTCTTAATTCAAACACTCATCTTGCTACTAAACACGTTACCATCATCAAAATGCTTACACGGAGCTTAATACAAAGTCGAAAACAACAGAAAGAAACGATTATGATATCTTTAAAACTTGATCTTTATAAGAGTGTTGATTGAGTCCATACCATATAATCCATTTAATAAACTGATCTATGCTCAAGGCCTAATCTTAATGCAAACACACATTTCGCTACTAATGAAGTTATCATCAAAATGCTTACATAAAGTTTAAAAAAGAATCATAGAAAATATATGATAATACTTCAATTTTTATTTGTTTTGAAAAGAACAATGAAATATCAGACAGAAAAGATTAAGGTAGCTTTAAAAAACAACGGCAATCAATCCATATCGGAAATTAGGCATTTTTGAGTTTCCTTAAGATTTTGTCCTTATAGAGATGATTCATGCAAGTTGTAAGGTATTCAGCGTTCCCTTTGTAAAAAGCATTCAAAGTTTGAGCTAGTCACTTAACCTACAAACGTATGTTCCCACAAGTTTCTCAAGTCTTTAAAGCATTGTATTCCCAGCCAGCCACATGCTGCAATGTTTCATAATAGACGTTTTGTCTTGTGCAATGACGAAAGCTCTAGAGGCTTTAATTTTTGTGGGTGTCGAAATTACGCTCGTGTTTAATCTCTAATCTAAACACAAACCCACAGAAATTGTGCAATGGTTTGTAACGGCTATATATAAAGCACTGAGAAAACAAGTTGCTTCATTTTATTTAAGCTGACCGTCAGTTTACATTGTAATTGTACATAAAAAGACAGTATGGTCTTTGGACAAGGCAAGAAGTAAAAGCTCATAATGGAAAGAAGAGTCCGCGCGTGTAGAAAACTGTCTTTGGACGTTCGCGATTCCGCCACTTTTGGCCGTTACAGAACTTTATCAGACATCAGCGAAAATGACGAGTTGATGACCATTCACGAAAGGCAAGAAAATCACACTAACTCATCACTAGATAGCGTCGGTGAAGAAACGGGATACAAACTGCCGCGCGTGCACGAAGTTGTTTTGGCGGGAGATGTGGAAGCACTACGACAATTAGTTGCCGCGGGGGCTGACATTAATGTACTAGACAAAGATGGCTGGCCCCCATTGCACACTGCTATAAAAGCTGGGAAATCAGAATGTGCGGCTTTTCTTCTAAAACATGATGCTGGAGACTTTTACTATAACAAACAGAAGGAGCAGTACGAGAAGAGATTAGAAACCTCCAAAAAACCAAGGCGAAAATTTTCATATTGGAGATAACCTTTTTTTAATGATAAACAAATTCAACGGATTTTTTGCATGGCTTTAATTGCACACAAAAAGGAAAGTGGACGAGCGTAATTTGCCAAAAAGGTATCTTACTTACATCGTAATCAAACATATATTGATGTGCGCTGGCTGCGGATCAACAGGATAAAAGAATAAACCTATCTCAAACACTACTTAATCCTTGTTAATCGGAGTGCTTCTCTCACCCGTGATGAATTAGATTGTTATGTCAATGGATGCACGTATGTCGATGAGACAAAACAAAAACTTGGTCAAAAGTTTTAAATCACATTAAAAGGGGATGCCAATATAGTACCTCCGATTAGAAACCCTACACCATGCAACAACTCGACAGCAAAGTGAATATAAACTCTTGGTCTTCAACCACCGTAAACTACTTTAAAAATGTAACACAAACAACGGCGATAAATAATTTAAAAACACGCATTTATGTTTATCACCGTTGTTTAATTTGTCTAATGTTTTTAATAACATAAATACAGCCTTATATAACACTTATATCCGTCTGTTAACGCTGCGTAATTCATCCATGCACGATTGGGCTAATTCACTGCGATTAAAATGCATTGTCTGAAACAAGCCACGATTTCTTGTTGAATATGCCAGCGAAGTAGTAGCTATATTGTAAACTTTAAACTGAACCAATTTGCATTGGCAGGTTTTTCATGTTTTGAGTTGTTAATTCGTTTCTTATTAGAAAAACCGTTTCATAAAAATGATTATTAATATTTTCTACTCTTCAAGACAATCAAAGTGAATGGTCGTATTAAAGGATTTCATCAACTCGGATTCAAAAATTCAAATGAATAACATCAATCATTTCTACTCTCGAGAGAAAAAAAAAATGAATGGTCGCTTTAAAGGGTTTCCTGAACAACACAAACCATTTGTACTTGTTTCGAAAAGATCTACATACAAAAAAGATCAATATGTTTTGTTAAAAATGTCGCTGATGAATTAACAATGTTTTTGAAAAACAACGCTAAATTAGTTTAAAACCTTTTTTTACGAAAAGAACTCTTTAAAAGTGCAATAGCTTTGTTTAAGAAATGTGAATGTGAGAAGTTAACTATTGGTGTTATTCATTCTAACTTTTGAACCAGTCTAGTTGATGAAATCCAATAAAGTGATCATTCATTTTGTTTGTCTTGAAGAGTAGAAACGGGGTTGGTATTATTCATTCTAACTTTCGAACCAACTAATTAAACCCTATGAAGTAATCATTCACTTTGTTTATTTTGAAGAGTGAAAATGATTTGGGTTATTCGTTCTAAATCTTCTTTTATTATTTAACTGATTTTTTTATGTTTGTTCAGTTGCTAACCGAACAAGAAAGTTTTGAAATAATGTGATTTTAAAGAAGGAAAATCACACATTGAGAGGTCAGGGCAATATTTTGAATTTAATTGTAGAGTTTAATACAAGAAGAAAGATAAAGGAGCCTTTCTATAATCTAACCCCGTCCACGTATTAACAAGCTACGGTAACTGAATAAAGATAATTGTGTGAACCAGTAAAGCAATTTAAGCTAGTTTTCTTAAGAGATGTGTGGGAGTTGAACCCACCAAGCAAAACATTCAGCTTGCACCAAATCAACATCTCAATTAAGAACCGGCTTAAATCTTGAAATTATATCCTATAGACAGAGGGAAAAACCGGAGTACCCGGAGAAAAACCCTCTTAGTCAGTTAGAGATTATCCAAATCTCAGCCAATGTACAAGCACTGGAATCAAATCTTAGTCAATGTGGTTGTAGGGCTCGATCGTTAAACATTGCCAACCTTGCCATTGCCAAAATTTTATTCTATACATTGTTATTCATTCAATGTTTTTATCTACTGAAGAAGGAGCTGTGCTCCGAAAACGTTTTAGAGTTAAATTATAAAATTGTTACTGGTTTTAAACAACATCTTAATGATATAACAACCTAGCTGACTGAATTCATATTCATTAGTTACAGATCTTATGTATAGCTCGGCTCCCGCTAACAAAAAAGGGAGACAGAAAATTTCAACCCGCGCAAAAAATGGGGGCCCGAAAGTGCCCATAAACGCAAAAAAAAAAAAGGAGCCCGAAAATGTTCTGGCCATCCACGCAAGTAAATGGGGCCCGAAAGTACCCATAAACGCAAGAAAAAGCAGCCCGAAAATGCCCTGGCCATCCGCGCAAGCAAGTGAGGCCCACAAGTGTCCATAAACGCAAAAAAAAAAGGAGCCCGAAAATGCCCTGGCTATCCGTGCAAGTAAATGGGGCCCGAAAGTATCCATAAGCGCAATCAAAAAGGGAGCCCGAAAATGCCCTGGCCATCCGCGCAAGTAAATTGGGCCCAAAAGTGTCCATAAACGCAAAAAAAAAGGAGCCCGAAAATGCCCTGGCTATCCGTGCAAGTAAATGGGGCCCGAAAGTATCCATAAGCGCAAAAAAAAAGGGAGCCCGAAAATGCCCTGGCCATCCGCGCAAATAAATGGGGCCCGAATATGCCCACACGCAAAAATACAAAGGGTCCGAAAGTGCAGTCACATCCAAAATAACTGGGATGAAGGCCTGAACCTTCCACCATTAAAAACAAAAGCCCACAAGCGCCCATTTGCGCAAGAAATTCGAGGAATGAAAACTACCAAAAAATAAAAAATATACATATAAAATAAGAAATTGACATACAAAAAGTAACTGGCGAAAAAAAAAAAAGAAAGAAAGAAAGAAACCGCCAAAAAAGGAAACCGCCGAAAAAAAAAAGACGCCGAAAAAAAAAAGAGCCAACCCACACCAAAAAGTAGAAAAAAAAAGGAAACATTAGTTTAAATTACCTACAAAAAATAAATAAAAAGGAGGACGATATAAATGTTGTTGTTAATAATACACTTTTTTAATGCTTAAAGTTTAAGGTTATTCCTAGGTTAAGACTGTAATCGATGTAACCAAAACATTTTTAGCAGTTACACTAAAATAGACCAAAATATATGCTTGTAATTTTTTAAAAAAGACTAGTTGAAAAAATGTCAAAAAGCTTTTTGTGTCAAAATTTATGAACTAACTAGAAATTATTTTTGAACTTTAGGCAGAAAGACGAAAGACAAAAGCTACACTACTCCTTAAATTAACATCTTGATACTTTAACAGCATTAGAATATAAATTTAAAAGCGCTCTATGAAAACCAATGTCATATTCTGAAAAACGTTCGTTTCATGTCGTGCGCAGCTAAATGGTAACTTCAACTGACATAGAAACCGAAGATTCGACCGAAAATCATAAACTTTAAAAGCTATAGAAACATTGTTTCGCGTCATGGTCTTCACCCATAAAACAATTGGTTTCAAAAATGCTGCCTGTCAAAACAAAAAAAGGAAAAAACAAAGAAAAAAACGTCGGAAATAAAAGCAATGTGCAAAGGAAAAACAGGCTGAAAATCGTCAGAAACCGGTCGAACAGGAACAACGTCAACGAAGCTCTTGCGTGCAATATATACAACTATTTTTTGTATATCTGAACTATCTGCCTGTAGACTATAATTTTTCCAGAGCACATGAGAAGCTCTGCAAAAGAGTTCTGGCCAACAGAAGTTTTCCGTCAATGCATCATTTTGCTTTCACCCATCAAACTTCTTTGATTGGTTTACAAAATAAGATGCGATTGGAAAACAATCTAAGGCCCTTACAACTCTCGCTCACCAGTTCACTCCTATTCTAACTCTGATTACCTTGACCGGGCTTGAGGTCTTCAGGCTTGGAACCTAGTTAAGCTACTCAAGTCCAAAAGTTGTAAGGCCCCCTCCCCGTGGGTACTTTTGGACTATCTAGTTCGCACCTGGTGTGGCTTTACCATTGAAGTGTTTGGCTACCAAGCTTCTGTTCTCCTGGACAGTAGTATAACGGCGATTTCTTACAAACCTAGAAACCTTACACTCAAGTTCTCGTGTTCTTTTCCATTGTTAATCTCCTTAGGTACAAGGAAGTTGCATAGAAAAACTTCAAACAATAGTCAAATTAGTGCAAAATTTGGAGAAATGAAATTTGAAAATATGCGTTGAATTCCGGAAGTTTTAAAGCAATGAAGAGTGCATGGCGATGTTTCAAAAACTTTTTGCACACATATGACTGCAAAATATAAATGAAGCTCTATGAAACTCTCAAGCAAAAATTAACAATGGACACTCCTTACTGCCATTTTTACCACCAAAAGTAAACGAACTTAACAACTAAACAAAATAAGCATATTAACATTTATTGGCTTTTAAATTTAAGTGTGGTATATTTTGTTGATAAAAATGGCAGTATGTACTCTCTCTGTCTACCTCAAAGAAGAATAAAGTTATATACTCACAATTTGGATCCGTTGAAAGTGAAACTCGATCCGGTTGTTTCTGCCTTGTTCTTTGATAGCTGGGAAGGTAGCGGCAGTTAAACAGTACGTAACGGACAACACGTGACTTGGATTTACGGGTTACGGAGCTTTCCATGATGATTTAGATTAGTTCCACTAAGCACTCGAGCTGCGAGAAAGTCTACTTCGAGTCTCAGGCCTTTGTTTACAGGGTCTGGCAGAATTTTATACGGTTTCATAGTGGAAAGTTTGAATTGTTCAATATAACGGACCAGGAGTTTTGATAACTGGGTGCGAGTGTCTCTGAACTTGCAAGCTCTTTGTGCTAACTTTCGTTCGCCGTTCTGCATACTTTCTACCTGGAAAAAAATAAAAGCTTGTAATTATATAAGAACATGAAGTATTTAGTTTTAACTCAACGCCGAGTGATGGCACTTTGTTGGAAGGTTTGAAAGAACAATGTGATAAAAGTTTGCTGAAGGAAAATCCGGCAATTTTACCAATACAATTTCAGAAATTTCCAGAAACAAAACAGCTACTTACCAAAAAATTCTTCTTCCTCGTTTGCCAAATACACCAACGACACCCAAAAATACTAACGCTTTTAGAAAATTACCGTTTTCATCGGCAATCTCGCCAGTAGTCTTCACAATTGAAAATTGTTTTCTAAATCCTTCTTCATAACTTGAAAGCATACATGTGATTGCTTGTTTTTTGATTGGTTGATTTTTGATTTGAATCAGTCTTGCATGTTCAGTGAGTGGCACGCTGGAATGTTGAGATAATTCCAACACGCACGCAGGCGAGAATGCATCTGGATGTAGGATGACAGGTGTTTTTAAAAGCGGAAATAAATCTTTTAATTCTTATTTTTACAAGTGTTTATCACCACGTCCCTTTGTTGTTTAGTTTCGGAAACTTAGCAAACAATAATAACCTATTTGATTAAAGGATCAAGGGCAAAGGATATTTTTTATTGCGCTTTTAACTAGCTAGATGGCATTAACTTCATTATAACCTAGTGTTATGTTGGTTAACAAGATATTGGAAAATGCTGGCAATTGTGCTTTAGCAAAGGTGCAATTATTAGTTGCTAATGATAAACATAAACAGAACTAATGAATGAGCCCTGAACTACAATGTGAAAATTAACCGTTGTCAGCAAACCAGTATAGATTAGCATGAATAAATCATTCTGTTTCAAGGACGAAACAGCTGTCTACGGTTGTCTGAGATACTGGCTTGATCGGACTCTTTATTAATTCTTTATTTTATTTTTGTTATGTTTTAAAAATTATTTACATTCAATTTCTAATTTAATACGGCAAGGGAGCCCGTGGAAGCCATATGTGAATAAAGTACTGTCCGACAAGATAATTAATTAAACTTAATTAAAGCTATTCATTCCTTAGTGGTATTCAAACTTGAGAGAAAATATCAGACAGCTGAAGATAAATAATTCATGCAATAGTTTTCATCAACTTGATATATATATATATGTATCACATTATACGTAAGAAGCATGCCGATGCTGAAGGAGCTCTCAGAATGCTCGTTCTTTCCTCGCTCTCTCGTAAAATTTTATTAATTGTTGTCATTTTCTCAGTCGTGCGTATCGTTATCTGGAACATTTCTACCCGGAGTTTTATCTTTCACTAATTAGCACAATTGTCATAATGATATTACGTTTGAAAAGTGTTATTCCGAACTTAGTTACATCCTTAGTGCTTTCGGAATAGCGTTTTTCTTCATTTTGAAAATTGGTTCTCACAGCTCGCGCGAGGTGATAATAGGGACCTTACGCAACGAGGACGGGAAAGCGAACGACGACGGCTCAGAAAAATCACATTTCTGATTCGCTCTTTACTTTTTTGTGCGGGTCGTTAAGGTTTTGTTTCCTTGCTTTAGACATTGCAAATAGAAAAATGTTTAAATGTTTTTCCATGAAGCTAAACAAATACTGGGAACGTTTTTGCTGTTACGTCCTCGTAGTCTCGACAACTCCAAAACAGGTCTTTTCACGTTCTAATTTTAGCCACAACTCCGTGCAGGTGCTCAGCTCGATGCATTCCAACGTGCAGTTATTGTATTTATTATTGTTTTTTTCCGTCGTCGTTGGCGTCGCCGTCCTCGTTGCGTAAGCTCCCTAATTAGCCGGTATAATACGTGAACTCTGTAGTCACCTGAGTAATTTTTTCTAAATAGAGGATGTTACATGGCTGTGCGGAGATACGGATTATATCTTCGAGTGTTGATAATATCTCTTACGAGTGAGCGAAGAGAGATGTTTTCAACACAAGAAGATTAAATCCGTATCTCCAAGCGAAATTAAAGAAAAAGCAAAAATTATAAGCATAAGTATTTACTGTTCCTGAAACAATGAACAAGACTGTAATAATTATTCATAAACCTTTTATATTTTTTCTAAAAATTGTGTTAGCTCTCTATCAGTAACATCCACGAATGTGGAAGGGATTTCTGTTTTTTTTTTTACAACGTTAACCGTAGGTATGAACAGCTTTTTAAAATTTTTCGCTCGGGTCAAAAACAACAAACGACCCAAACACCGCGCGCGCGGACCACTGAAAACCACGCGAAAATGCTAAAAGCTGATTGGTTCAAAAATGATATAACATAAAAATGGTATCGCCTTTAAGGAGAGTGGAGATATCATTTTTCTCATCTTGCTACCATTCGGTATACAACCGTATTTCATATAATAATATTTATTAACCTTCATTTCAGGAACCATAAAACTTGAGTGGGAGCATGAACAAGACCATTCGGGGATTTTGAGTTTGGACTGGTTGAGAGAGAACTGCTACTCTCCGACAGCTCGAGAGGAACAGAGGCAGCAGCGACTCCCAGTTACATTTACATACGTAAGTCAACCTTTTTTTATATTGCTATCCGATTTATTATTAGTACATAATACGTGGGAATCTCCTTAGATAGTGTAATTTGAGTCATCGTTCTCTTTGGACAATGAGCACTATCCACTAGGGATAATGTCTGTGTCGAAATGGAGGCGGAAAATTCTCGTTTTGCGACCGCTGCGGACGATATAATTTTGCGAATACAGATAAATGCAATTTCAAAAAATACCAAGAAAGCAACAAAATACGGGCTGTGTGTTTTTTGTAGGTACTTTGGGTGAATTCATATTTTGAATGCATTGCGAGTTATTTGTTTGTTTATTTATAATGTTAACAGTTAAGTACTAGTTTTACTCTTTTCAGAATGGTTTTCACAACAAAAGGAATTTAAAACTAATGTAGAAGACAACCTTCTTCAAGTGCCATTTAGTTTCAGCAAGTCTCCATTCAAGAAAATCTAAATGTTGCTATTGCAGCACTTTTTCTTACTGAACATTCTTTCAACTTTCATTTCAAGTGAATGTTATCTTTGTCAGATCGATGTGATAAATACTTTTGCACTTGTTATTAACTTTTTTCCGGTTATTCTTAATGAAAAAGTAAAGAAACGTTTGTTGAGGAACTTTTTAAAAACTTCCTTTAGGCTGAGATTCTTTATGTGAACTGTAAGTGATTTGATTTTTTTTCTTTTTTGTATAAATATACACTCAAGAAGTGTAGCATGGAAACGAGTCTCTACTTTTGGAGCATGCATAAATGTAATCGTTTGTGGGAAAATATTCAAAATTCTTAAAATTTGTCGAGTTTTTCTTGAGGTCACCTCGTTTGTATATACTAATACAATTATTCTATTCAGTTTCGGTGAATAGTGGTTTTTAGAATATTCCCCTCGCATCTCGGTGAATATTCTGCCACAATTCACCTCGACTTCTGAGAATAGTTGTTAATTATCAATCAGTGCATGCTATGTGGGTTTACCCAATAGCATTTACACCAAAGAATTGAACTGCACAAGAGACCGTCATTATCTATTGGCAAACACATAATCTTTCATTTTGATTATAACCTCATGCAATAGACCCTATGCCAAAATGGCGGCGATTTTAATGTTCTTTTGTCTACATTCAAATTAGCCCTACTAGCCTCGTTTGTGGCAAGATATTCTTTTGAAAGTTTAACTCGAGAACGAGGCTAGTAGGGCTACCCCATTCTAGTAATAAATTTGTTTTCTTTTAAGAATTGTGGTTTATTTTTCTTATGCTCTATAACAAAACGCTTAAT
>JANCMA020374886.1:0-11397 GCA_024336925.2 Zoanthus solanderi | reverse complement strand
TTTGGCCATGTCCAGCGGAGCACATCATGGATTGGAAGGGTTTGTTCCCTGGATGTTGGTGGACGTAGGTCCCGTGGAAGGCCAAGAAAGACCTGGAGTGAGGTCCTGAGGAATGACCTCAAGCTCACTGGCCTGAGCGTGGAGGACGCAGAAAATCGCGTCTTGTGGAGGAGCAAAACAAAAACCATGCAAAGTCACACCCGCGAACTCAGTGGATCAGTGACGCTAATTGATAGTGAGATAATGAGTGATATTAAATTCAAAATCTCAATATGCTACACAATGAAGTCATACTTTGCTCCTTTTCAATTCACAGACACAAGGTCGTGTTTGATATACCAAACACATCGTTTAAGGACTCTGCCTTTTCCAGTACAATCAAATCAAAATGGTGAGCTTCTAGCAAAATTATGAAGTTGCCACTAATCATCCTAAACAAAGAGGTGTAAATACACAACATGCTAGCTAGACAGTCTATTCACACAACACTCTTTCAACAAACTTACTGTCCACCATCAGTCTCTTTAAATATTCCATTCAGGTTTGGACACAGCTCACAGTCCTATAAAAGATTGCAGACAGCACACAATTAGCTTAGTAGAGGTTATAAGAAATTTTACAAGGATATCCGTAATGAAAACCGAACACTTGATTTCGGGTTCAAAAATCGATTTCTTTTAAAATTTTTGCACCAGTTAAGTAGTCTCTCCTGATAACTGAACTACATTTCTTTTCTTCCAATTTCATCGATTTAGAAAATTATAGGCCCAGAATTATCTAACGGTCAGTTTGCTCCAATGGCGGTTGTCTAGAAGCCAAAATTTACCTCTTTTCACGAGTGCTGTATTCACAACATATCTTGTTCTCGTCAAAAACTGTTGCATCGAAATACGGACTGTGGAGAGTTTTCATCATTTCTTTTACTGGTTTATCGATTTCTCAATGCTTTTGTGCAAAACGAGTTCTTTCAAGTGGTTGACTCCAAAATTCCAGCCCAAAGCAAGATATAGAAGGTAGGAAACAGGAACAGGGATTAAAAAGTTAACCTTGGGTTAACACTAATCGGGTTTTGAGGAACCAGGCCCAGGACATAAAGTACCAACAATGTAAGACAAAGCAAACTACACCAAGTGACCTGATTGTAACTTGCAACCAACTGCTGGTAAAAGAGCCCTGTCCGTTATTTTTCTTTCAACAGAACAGTTGGTACTGCATCTTGAACATGGTACTTTAAATTAGGTATCAATAACTGCATAATTTGTCAAACTTACAGGCTTTACTCCTGCTTCACAAGCATCACAAAACCAGGGCTCTGTTAGTGAGTCTGTTTCATTACTTTTGTCTGAAATGTCGTCCTTGCTTTCTTCATTTATTCCATAACATCCTGAAAAAATAGAATGTTCAAAGAAAATATAATCCCAGTCATGTACTTACAGATACAGTCAAGGTATTTGATAAACGTTAAAAACAAGTAATATCATGAATGTGCAGAACAAGGACCTGGTACGTAACTGTGTCGTAATCTGCCAAAGTTAAAATCTTTTAAGATCAGGTAAAAAAATTTTATCAAAATGTTCAATTTAACGTTTTCAAACTATTTAGTTCATTGTCTGAGTTAGATTCGTGTTCCTGGGAAAAAGGGTAAGTTCGAAAGACTGCATTTGCTTTTTCAAATTTAGCCTATGGTATGCAATATACAACGCTTCGCTTACTCTAAATCTCAGCCAATGTTGAACTTTTGTTAAAACTTCCCATTCAAAATTATGCGAGAGTTTTCCTTTAGGTGTCTTGCCAGTTCGGATTATTTTCTAACATTTAAATGTTCATTTCGTGGCACTTAAAAATTTCTCGCTGTCTTGCCAATAAAATATTTCCCACAGTCAGAAGTACCTTGGAAGGGTGAATGTTACGATCTTTAAGATTAAAAAAAAACGACTCAATTTTTCTGGTTTACCAAATAATGTAGAAATTGAACTTCCAATTCAATTATTTATTTAATTTCTTAATAAATTTTCTACTCTCTTTCTCGTTCGCTTAGCAAAACGGTAACGAATTCCGATTTTTCGGCGTTCATCAAACCAGTGAACCTGCCGTATCTTGTATCGCACGAACTCTTTTGCTTCGTTTAACCTGCAATCACTGCTGATCAAAACTAGTAATGGTGTCTGTCCTTAGCCTGGCCCTGGTTTATCTGTGCTGTCACAAAACGCTATAAGTTTGAAGTCATTTGTCGCTAGCAGTGATTACCAACGCCATGTTTGTAACTGACATTGTTTAAAGACATTGTGTATGGGTTTCACATTGACATCGCTATCACAGAAACCTGGCTCAACTCGTCAGTGTTAGATTCCGACATTCTGCCATATGGTTACAAGGATAGGAAATATTGAACATGAGATGGCTTTCTTATTGCAATAAAGAAACGTCTTAGCTATAGGGTTAACAGAGTTTTCTTCTCTTCTTGGTGAAACTGTTACAATTGACATCTGCTTGAACTGAAACAAACTCGCCTTCATCACTGTGTGATATCGATCCTTGAACAATTGGAATTTCATGAATACTTTCGTACCTCTTATTTATCTTGCTAGCGACAAGAGTTACGATCTATCAATAATTTTAGGGGTCTTCAATCTACAAAATATTACATAGACCAGAGGCACTGGTTTTGTTAACAGTGACTATTTATCTGTTTTATTTTATATATACACACACTATCCATACATTTTATTACAAAACAAAACTTACTTTTTGATACATACACAACCAACAAATACACGTACATACACAATTTTGTCGCAATTATCAGTGTCGACTTTTCGGACCAAGGCCAGATTAGCTGGAGCCATGGATACCCTCAGAGGTAACGCCATGATTTATAAACACCTAGTTATACGAATTGGGACGACTGAAGAATCCATCAAAATATTATATACACAAAAATGGAAAGAAATACGATAAATACAAAGCAGCGGCTCTAACGGGGTACCTGCCCGCATCTTAAGGAAATGTGCAAATGAAAATAAACGAGACTGTTTGGATCTCTTTAACTTCTCTTTGTCTTTTTTTTTTCTGAATGGAAAAACGCTAATCTGTGCCCTGTGTTTAAAATGGGTGACAAAGCTCTGTTTTCCAATTACTGTGGCATATCCCGTTTAGTAGTACTCTCTAAGGTCTTGGAAAAGTGCGTGGCTTGGAGACTTGTTGACTTCATCTCTCACTGGCTCTACTCTCTCCAGCATAGCTTCAGGTGTGGCCTCTCATGCACCATGCAGCTTGTCTCTGTTTTTCATCGGTAAAGCCTTGGAGAATGAGGATGAAATTGATCTTGTTTATCTTGGTACTCACTCGTGCTTTTGACTCTGTTTGCCACTCTAAACTTTTGTGTAAACTTAAAGATATCGGAATTTCTGGCTCTTTATTATTTTTGTTCTCAGACCACCTATTTTTTCGCCAGGAGCAAAAAGTTATAAATGGAGCCAACAATTAATGGACTACTGTGTGCTCTGCATGGTGTTCCCCAAATTGGTCTGTTCTAGATCCCATCCTCTTTCTCATTTATGTAAAATGACCTTTCGGATTATATAGATATCTGAACAGACATAACTAGAATGCTGCTGAAAAAATAGCAAAACAGTAAGTGTTCATCAGCAGGATGCATAAATTGTGTGCAATTCAACAATTGGTTTCAGCTCCATTAAATCCATTATACCATTCTCTAAAATAACCATGTTTGCTGACGATACTAAATGCTTTAAAGTGATCAAAGACCAGGATGACATCTCAAATCTGCAAAAATGTCTTGCATTCTATTTCTCGCTGGGCCCTTAGTAAATAATGAGCTTTTCTTTCGACCAGTGACCTTTGTGTTTCACAGAAACATCACTCTATAGACAGATTCCATATTCTTAATGGTGTTCACCTGAGACTTCACGGAACCTTGGAGTCTCTTTATCAAGAGCGCTGTTGTGATCAACCACATCCGAATAATTATAGCAAAAGCCTATCGAATGCTTGGGCTCCTTCGTCGTAACTGCTCTCCTCAGCTTTGAGCTAGTATTCAGAAAACTACATAGCACTTGTCTCTTTTTATCTTACTTATGCAAGCCAGTTCTGGTCACCCAGCTCTTATGGCTCCATTTACCTACTCTGCAACTTAGAGGATGTTTAATGGAAAGAGACTTGCTTCATGCTAAATGACTCTGAAATGAACTACAAATCTAGACTCATCCACCTTGATCTTCTTCTTCTCTGTTACTTCTTCGAATAAAATTATCTTGACCTACTGTTTTTGTTCCGATGTATTAATTTAGGTGAAATTTTTCTTGACTTGTCAGTGTTTTTCTAATTCACATAATTGTTAGAAAAGGCTGAAAGGGTCTAGACCTCGACGTCATTATGCCAAGACTAATTTAATTCGTTTTGGGACTCTTACTTTTTCAGCTTGTGCCTTGTGTGGCTTATTGTGCCCTTCTTTTGTTCACGCTCCTAAATCAACTTCCTCCTTCCAAAATAAAAAGCCTAAAAACCTTATGTTTGAATAGCTCATTTTCGTTATCTTCTGACAGCACATTTGCACCATTGTATTTTTCTAACTTTTTAATTCGTTCGCTGACTAAGGAAGAATGGCCTAGAGGGGATCAATGCCCTATTGCATACGCTCCTGCTCTGTTCTGTCCTTTGGTGAATTTCATGCATAATAAAATAAACATAATGCTGTATAATTTTCTGAATTATTTTTAAAGTACTAACCCTCGTGGACAGTGATACCACAATTATCACACTCTACAATTTCATCTCCTTCATCACTGTGAAACAAATAAAAATTATTATACTCCTGCAATAAAAGCATTCTCATGATTTTCCTAAAATGACTAGAAATCACTTTGAAATTCAAGTATTAAGTTTTGAGTCCTACTTTGGATCTAAGACTAAAATCACGTAGTTGGTCGTGAGTAGAAAATAACTGAAGTCAGAAGGACTTAAATCTTGTGTTCATAATTTATGTTTTTCAACAAAGTAACCAAAACATTGATTTTAAGGCAAAAGTTTGTGTGTGCATTTAAAACTCAAAAAACATAGCATCAATCTGTCACACCAAAGCAGCACCTGAATGTTTGATTTACTCATCCAATACCATCCTGTACATAAGATGTTACAAAGCTAAATCTTTTACAAGCCAAGTGGCTCATGGAGCCGGTGCTTATCTCTGGTTTCTGGTGTGAACATTAAGCGTATGAGAGTCTTTGACTCCCCCTGGACGGGATACTAATCCATAGCAGGTTAGCTCCCTGAAGATGGTGGTACTCATTTACCTACCCCGGAAGGATGGAAAGCTGAGTTAGCTTTAGGCAGTAAAAAAGGTCATTCTTGTTTAAATGTTCAAATCTCGGCAAAGCTGGTGTCCTGTGATCAGAAGGCAGAAATCTTTCCAACTGCACAAACCATGCCTGCTCCAATAAGATGTTACGGGGCTGTTTTAACTAAGGTTTCTCAATCAGTGGAATACATACTGCACAGGATGGTACCCTTACCCAATAAGATTAACCCATAATCGTTTAACAAAACCTCTGAAGGGTACTCTATCTCAAGCTTCAACAATGTTGGGCACATGAAATTCTTACTCTTACTTGAAGCGCAATGCACTACTTACAATGAAGATCATAAAACATTATTTTTACCTTAACAGTCCTTCATGTTTTAATTATCCATAAATAAAAACAGTAGTTTTTATAGTACCTTTCCCTACTTCCCACTGCTTTAAAAACAGCCTAAAAAAAGCAACCTACAGCCCTGCATATTCATTAAGGATCTACAGTATATGCTGAACACTGACACTAAACCAGCTTGTAAAGAATAATTTATGTATAGCTTGCATGGAACAGTACTTCACTCAACAAAATCTATATCAAACATTGGATGAGCACAGATGTAGTCCATAGCAATTGTAAACTAATACCTTATATCATCAAGACAGATTCCACAAATCACTAGATCAGCTTTCTTTGACATAATGGTTGATTCTTCACTAGTCTGTTGGGGTCATGAACTTCAATCAATATTTCAGAATGCCATGATTTTCACAATTTCTAGTTCTATTTTTTTTTTGTCATCTGTCTCTAGGGCAGCTTAAGTGGAAAGGGATCCCAAAAACAAACAAAAGCTAATCACCCTGACTACATGAAGAAGGATGATGGAGCAGAAAAATGTGTAACATACTGCAGCTATGTACCACAAAAAGTTGGCCCTCCTTTACGGCAAAATTATTATCATCATCATCATCAATCCAATTTTGATTCAGGTTTATCCCCCTAAATGGGGGTGGCAGAATTTACCACACTCTAACAGCATCTCTCCAACTCCCACTCTCCATCTCGCTCGATTCATGGCATCCTCCTTCTCCAAACCAACACTCTTCTAGAGTGTTTACACTCTGTCTTTATTATCCCTAGGAAAAAATGTTTACTAAATGATACTCTGGGAATCTTTTTAAAACTTACAGTTAAACCTGTATATAGAGGTCACCCTGAGTGTATATAATGGTCACTGAACAACTTCCCAAAAAATCATCCCTTATATTTACTGCTTATTATAAGTAGATCTGCATATAGCAGTCACCTGTATATAATGGATGTGGCACTTTTAGACTTTCTGAATGCACAATTTCATTGTCTTTTACCTGTATATGATAGTCATGGAAGTGCGTTACGATTAACCAATAATGACAAGCTTTTTTTACCAGCTCATTAAATAGCAGCCACCAAGATGTCATGTCTCACAAAAAGACAAATACTATCAGTACTGAACATACTTCATTGCCTACATTCGACACAATCATGCTTGCGGCAGATAATATTTAAGTGCCATTGCTTTCAAACAATGGTTGCTGTAACTAAAACAACACAACCGTACTACACTGTTTTTCTTTTTTGTCATACAGTCAAACATGTATGTAATGGACCTGAATATAGTGGTTACCCTGTATATATAGCAGTCACCAGGCCATTTCCCAAGGTTTAACTGTATCAATTATTTTGTTTAAATAAAGTTGAAAAACATTCTTTATCAATAAACCTAAAACCAAAAGTATTGAAAAGAAGAGTTGCTAAACATTATGATTTTTTTATAATTATTGATTACCAAAACCACAAAAATACATAAAAAAACTAGATGTCTCTGACCTTCAAACTGCACTTTCTCTTGTTGTCTTTCTGCCTGATTTTATTAGCTCTAAATACACAGTACGTTCATTATATGCTCACTATATTTCAAGCATCATTTTACCTTTTTGGGATGTTTTATTTCTTCAGCAGCTGCAGTTTCTTTCATCTTCTCAATCATTTGCCCAACAGTTATGGAGGGAGCAACAGTAATGGAGTCTTCTTCACTTGAATCAACATCATCATCATCATCATCTTCGTCATTACTTTCTCCTTGATCTGTTCTATGAGCAACATCTTGACCATCATCCTCATCACTTTCTGAGCCATCATCATCTTAAGAAATAAATGAATTGGGTTTTTGAACATATGGATCGAAGGACTGCCAAAATGAGGAATATAGGGAATTGAAGGAATTGAAGGAAGGAGGGAATTACTGATTGTAGATACAGTATTTGCAAAAATAAGAAAAGAAAAAAAGTGAGAAGAGGAAAGGGAAAAAGGAAAAATGGGACTTGCAAAGGGAGGAAAGAACTGAAGAAAGAAGAGAGAAGGAAAAGAAAATAGGGATGAAAGAAAGAAGGTACAGAGAAAAAGAGGAAGAATGGAAACAGGAGGGAACAAAAACGTGCACAGGAAAGATGGGAGAAAGGAAAACTATAAATGATGAAGTAAATAATTAGGAAGAGTTGGACATAACAAATTAACTTATGGTTATTAATATCTTGCTATGTTACCTATCATACAACAAGACATCATGCTCTCATATCTTGGACTCATTTCATAATTTACTCTGACTTGAACTTTGGCTAATAAAATGCTAAGTAAATGATATAAATGAGCACCAAAAGTTTTTTTCTGTATTCGACTGACCAATCATGTGGAGTACTTACAAGTGGACAACAACAGAACCTTGGGTATTTCATCAATACGATTCACTTGTCATTTTATCCTGTACAGCAAGTTTAACACAAAACTACCAACAGGATAACTGACAATGGACTCACAATTATTTTCAATATCTCCCAAACAGATTTAAGCTAGTAAGGTGAAAAACAAACCTGCATTTTAATGGACATACAGTAGCTTCTATCTGTTATTACAAATTCAGAAATAAATTTCAGATGCTCAAATAAAAACTTTTCACAATAAAAAAATTACAATTATTACTTTAATTTGTTTTTAACTATCCTGACTCACTGTCGTCATGTTCATCAATTTCAAAGTCTTCATCCTCCTCACTGTCTTCTTCCTCTGCTCCTTCCCCAAGAGCATACTGCAATAATGGACTGTTTTCTACTGGCTTGATTTGCCGTTTGTTTGGTCCTCGATTTACTGTAGACAGAAAAATTGATGACATGTCATTTGTTGTTCAATCTAAAAGTAGTAGGTGTGGATCCAGGAATTTAAAGAAAGGGGAGCTGTAGGACTGAAGGCAAGTTGTCGTCTCTTGCCCATACTCTACATGCGTTTCATGATGCCTGACTCATCTATGGCACATACAATATTTCTGAAAGCTATGTGTGGGAAATATCCTTTTTATCAAGAGTAAGCTAAACTCACAAAACAATTAATTTAAAAAACATAATTTCAGGGTACATAACAATTTCAAAATATTACGCAACTCTGCAAAAAGGTACAAAACATGAATTTTCCATATAGCATATGAACTTCAATGCAGTGATCTTAACGACATGATGGTATATTAGTAACAAAACAAGATAAAGGCAACAAATAGAACTTGAACAATTTACTCGTTTACTAATTTTATTATTTACCAGAACCATTTCCACAACCTCATCTCTTGTGCAGCACTTACCTCGTATGGTATTAACCGGCAGCAGGCCACACAGTGGTGCTTTGGACACACTGCCAAAGTGGGTGGTCAAATGCCGCAAAAGATTGTTCAGAAAAGTAGAAGTGAAAGTGCTTTATAAGGAGATATTATGACCAATAGAAACATGTAAAGATTATCGCCTTCTTTTTAATAAGTCACTATAACAACAGTTTCTACTTTTGCTGATATATAGCCCATTATAAAATTAACTTGTTCCACTAAGAGAGGGGCCGTGGCCCAACCGGCCCCTCTCCTAAATCCGCACCTGAGTAGCTACACTGGTATAGTGTCTGCAATGCTCAGCACTAGTCTACAGCATATAATTGGGACAGTCAGAAGAGTTGAATCTAGTTCTGCTCTCCCAGTTAAAAGACCTTGCCAACTATAACAAATTTTTAAAAATGGAAATGCATAATTTGCCATTACACTATTGTTTTCAGAAAAGTATGCCCAATAATAACTATTAATAATAATAATAAATAATAATAATCTCCTTAAACTTCAAATGAGATTTTTTTACATATTTTGATAATACAGGGTTTTCAAAAGTGAAATCATGAAAAATATAATTTCAAAAACTACCACATTTTAACAGTAAATGTTTTTGCCTCAATGGCTGCCGAGCTACACAACTTAGTAAATTTGTTTGGCACAGAGGCTGCCAAGCTACACAACTTGGTAAATTTGTTTGGCTCAATGACTGCCGAGCTACACAACTCAGTAACCAAAGAGGAACCAAGGAGCACTAGCACATGCAAAGAAATGACATAAATGATGTACACAAAAACAAGGCCCAAAGACCCTAAAAAACCTACAGGGATGGCCAATTAGCCATCTTCACAAAAATTCTCGATTTCTTGCACCTGTGAAGCCAAATTAGGGTGTGTTCTCTTATTCCTCGACAACACAATTATTATTATTATCATTATTATTATTATTATTATTATTATTTTCATAAGAATAAAAACAAAATAAACTAATAGTAAAGACAAAGTGGCTTTAAAAATTATAATTTAAGTTAAGTGAGTGATTTTGAGCAAAATCTTATTTAGTGAATTTGAGGGTGTAAGAATTCAAAAATCTTATTAAAATAGCAATTAAAAGCTACTTAATATATTTCTAGAATGCATTCTTCTGTTCACAAGAATAATTTGACTTCGTACAAAAAATAAAACTCAACGCTCGAGCTGTTCATCTAACAGCAAAAAAATACTTGTTCAAACATTTACTTACTTCAATTTCACAAGAATTTGAAAGTAGTTAAGTAGATCTTGCTAATATTACTTCACCGCTATGTACAGCTGTAATACATGTGATGTTTGTGTCAATGTCGTACGTCAAGAGAAAAATGAGCACGAGAAAAGCGCTGAGCACACGTCTGAAAAAGTCACCCCGCGCTAAGTACCCGAAAACTCCAAGTCAACAGTATAACATTCAGATTTACTGCAGTTGGCTGGATTTATTTGTAAGGAAATCAATTTACTTTATTACCTACTGACAAACTCCTTTTAGAAAGTTTATCACTGAAACACTGTCACGCAAGCACTTCAAAACTTTCACTTCGGATGCAAGAACTTACAAAATTGCAAACGCTAACTAGGGTTACCCAAAAAACAAATAATTTTTCAAACTAGGAAATAGTTTAATCTCTTTCTGGAGTGCTTTTATTTAGCCAATTAAAAATAAATTGCAAGCAAGTTATAGAAAATAATTTTGAGTGAAATATGTGAACAAAGTATAGCATATTTTAAAAACTCACGCGCACTGCATGTCAGGCTTAATGGACTGCAGCGATATTATAAAAGCTGTGTGTTTATGATACGAAATACAAATTTTATTTTTCTTAAAAAAGATCTTTAATTTAGCTTTATTTACTGACAAGTTGTTCTTACTTACGCAAAGACTGAAGGAATTTCTGTCTTTCTTTCTCTAAGTCTTGTTTTTCTTCCTCCGCCATCTTGCAAGTTATGTACCAGTCTTACTCATCTCCGGCATTTTGAACCGGCGAGGAGTAGAACCGAATATTTACAAAGCGCGGATACGAATCAGTCGGTTTGTTTTCATGAAGAGGGAATATTCAAAAAAGATGTTTCCACAGCATAAATTTTAATCATGTTTAAAAATAACATTAAGAAAATTTAAGGCTGAACCACTCTTTTTTTTAATGTATTCGTTCCAAACACAGGTAGCCCAAGCTTGGTGTTAGTTCATCGACTGAATTGCCTTTACAATAATGATTTGTGTGGACTATGAAACAAATAACGCTTTCGAAATTATAATAATTCTATTTTGAGTAAAATGAAATGAATGGCTGGAAAACTACGTTGCTCGGACTAGGCCAGCAACTTTAACCGTAGACAGCTGTTTCGTCCTTATTGGGACTCGTCAGTACGGTGTAAAGGG
>JANCMA020374782.1:0-11399 GCA_024336925.2 Zoanthus solanderi | reverse complement strand
TCAAGTTTCTTGATCAGTGTCTTGATCAGTTTTTGAACTAACATCGGATGTGTCTTGATCTGTATGTTCATTGGGTAGCAAGATCCATGCACCCGACCGAATTGAAGCAATCTGATTGGGTCATCAGTGCATGAATAATTAATGAGTTTGAGAATATAAGCTAGAAACATTCAGTTTTTTTAAAAGTTAAACTATCCAGCAGAGCAGATTTTACTTTATGAAAGCATCCCGTGGCCGAGAGCTCCCGAAGTTTGTCAAGTTGCCTTCGTGTCTGATCAGCCTAACTCATTAAAATTCTAATGAGAAGGTCGGTTTTTTGCACCCTTTATGACTTAACAGCTTTTTACATCCGGCGACAGATTTTTTTTAAGCCTTACCGCGAAGCTTCAATCCCCGGGGAAATTTAGGGTTCTTCGAATCTGGTGACAAGACTTCACATTGTAGATCCTACATAATATGCAGTCAAATGATTTAAAGCGTACCGCTTGATGTAAAGATAGCAGACAAATGTTTCCTAATGATTTTTTCAATTTTTCAAGTCTTCGCTATTTTTAAGTTCGGGCAGAGCCATTGCACTCGAAAACTGAAGTCACAGAAATAACAAACTGAGTGAGCTAGCCCACAAAATTTTAAAATATAAACAAACACCATTATTTCTAGAGAAATTGTTATTATCTGCTATATACCTGACCAATCCGTCCGGATGGTTTCAAACATGTTTGATATTTCATTAATCTGTCATGCTGTAGAAGTTCCCCGCACACTAGTCACAAGAAAATGTTTTTGATCCAGATGTGGCGGGTTCTATATATAAAACATTTTTTTTACAATTTTATGTGGTTTTCGTGACGGCTGTCAACTTTTATATCATACAATTTTGTTTCTTTGCTTAGCACGCCAGGCCCCTGAGCCCGCGGAATCGGCCATTAAAATTGTCAGTGCGACTTATTTTCAAAATGGCGGCTGAATTGAATTCAAATTTATGGCTAATTCAGTACATAAATTTAAAAAAGCTGAGGTTTCTGGGACGTTTGCAGGCCAGGCTGCAAGTCACGAAGAGAGAGAAGCAAGGAGGCTTTGTCGAGTTAGTTTTGGGGCAGTGCAGGTACGTTTTACTTGATTTTTAAGCTACTTTTCCCTTTGACGTTGGGCCTACTCCATGGATGTTTCTTTCTCTTTCCTATGTAAATAATTTGTGATCCGTTTGTGGCGCAGAAAATTCAAAACGGCAAAAACCTGGCGATTTTTCAAAACACTAAAAACTTTGTGTGAATCTTGGCTTTTTTCACCCCAAAAAGGTGACCGCGTTTCGGCGGTCGAAACTCTTACTTGGACATCGATATAGTAGGCAGTAATTCAATGATATGAGGATGTCAATAATGAATATTTCGCTCAGAATTTGTTTAATCAAAAATGACAAAATGTTGAAATGTATATAGTTTTAATTTTTACTGATTTTTAATCTTTAATTTTCAATTATTTATTAAATATTTTTTTCCCACGATCGTCAATCACTGAGAGGGTTTTTCCAGGAAACCTAACAATGGATACCGCTTCTTAAAAATACCTTCAAAGTTTTGAGAGTTATTTACCAGACATAACTACTTGATGAGAAATGATCTTTGAGTAATTGATGTGCTTTATTTGGGTCTGTATGATTATTAGTTTTTGGCTGTTACCATCCTATGCAGACCTTATTTAGGACCTTGCACCTTCTCTTTCGTTCAAATCTAAAGCTGTGAGAGAATTTTTTCCTTCACTGAAGAACGCAAAATCTGATAATTCTGAATTCAAGAAATTTCTTGAATTCTTAATAAAGCATTGTAGTTGGCAACCAGGTGCTATCGAAAAATTAAATCGTATTTTACTTAAAAAAATATAAAAATAGTATTTGGGACTTTCCATCCTACACTACTATACCAACCTGTACTATTATTGACATTTCGAGATGTTTTCACCCTATAGTATTATTCCACCCTATACTATTAATCCACCCTATACTACTATTGACTTTTCTAGATGTTTCCACCCTATACAATTTTTCTGCCCTATACTATTATTAAGTTTTTCATATATTTTCCACCCTATACTACTATTTTGCCCTGTATGCTTATTCAGGAGTTAAGAGTATGAGTGTGAGACGAGCCAAAGGCAAGTGTGATTTGAGAATTTTAAAACATCATGAGTAACCATAAATTTCAAATTTCATCAAAAATTTCATACGATTTTTGTCTGTTATATTCTCAACAATGAAGCGTAGATGCTTCAATTATTATCCAGCTGTTCGTGGTCATACTCTTCAAGTTTCTCAATAACGTTTTGTTCAGTTACCCATTTTTGCCAAACTTTTAACTTGGTCTGTGTAGCTTTCAAAGTGCACTACAATTTTTTATAACCTATTTTATGCATGTGCAATTATCTGATCAGAAATGAGATTTTTTGTTGAGAATGTATTAACAATATTTTATCCGAAACTTATTAAAGACATCTTCTTGTTATTCTTCTATCTGTTATTGTTATTATATGGATTATTATTATTGGTGTCATCTATTAGTTATGTTTAACACTTATGAAATTACAATGAAATGCATCAGTAATTTACTATTTCCTAGTACTAAACATCTTGCTCAAATAGTTTTTTTTTGTTCAACTTTAGGATTTTTAAATGTAAAACTGTCACCACCAGTAGCAGATACACTCGTCAATATAAAGAGGAGTTGCTCTTACAGTACAATCATTGTTGAGACAGTCCACCCAACTCATTTCCATTACTCTAAGACCTTGGAAAAGATGACTTTTAAGGCAAGATATGGCAACTTCAACAGAGATGGCAGTCCTCAGCACACTCTTGTTTAGTTGAAAGCAAATCATGCCACGAAAGAGAAGGAAGATCAGTAGAAGTCGGAAAGCAATATCCAAGGATTACTTCCCTGTTGGACTTCATGCAAAAAACAAAAAGAGCTTGAGAAAAGTGTATTGCAAACTTAAAGAAACGGAACTAAAATTAAACAGTGTGAAAAAGAAGGTGATTGTTAATTTTATAAATAGTTCCTTTGATTATGAATTCTTATTTAATATCATGGGACATTGTAAATTACATTAGTTTGAAAACTGAACATACTGTAATTTAAGTCTAAATCATTAATATTTTTGTGTTAGCTACATGAAGATTAATTGGGTGCTTTTTTGAAAATGTACAGGTAAAGAGAGCAGAAGACAATATTGTAGTCACTCAGGAAAAGTTAGATAGTTTACAAAGAAAAAAAAAGTTAGAAGATAGTGAGCAGTGTTCAAAGGAACTAATTGCAAGAAAGAGGAAGAAGCTTAAAAGGCAGAGGAGCAGTCCAAGGCTTCAGAAAGAAAACTCTGAACAATTTGAAGTGCCCCAAGCGAAAAGGTCTGCTAGTAGAAGAAAGCAAGAGACTCTAGAAGCATGTAGTGAATTACATGGTGCAACTGATAACGATCAAAGTCCTGCCTTTGATGGCATGTGGGTTACGTTAGTAAATGCCAGTTCACCACTTAGCAGAGTGTGAAATATAACTAGCAAACCTAAGGCCAAAACGAAGGTGGTACCTGTTGTAGTTAAGAAGGAGATTAGTCAATTTGATAAAAGCAAAGAAAACTTAAAGAGAAGTATTAAGGTATTATATAGTGGGAGATTATTAAATAAGGAGAAATATAAATCCATTAGAACAAACTTGACCATGTCAAGTAGCAATACAATGAAAGGAAAATGCAGTATCAAAATTATGCCTGGTGTTGCATTGCCAAAATTGGTGCCTTATGATAAGCTGATAAACTACATAAAAACAATTGATTTCAATGAAAACACTTTTGACATGGCTCCTGAATTTTGCTCTGGTTTACCCAACGGAAGAAGTGAATGGAGCCTATAGGGAACTAGAGGAATTTGTTTTAAAGCTTGCTGAAATGTTTATAGTGATTGACCAAGCTCTTGGGTTAAAATCATTCTTTAACCACTTTGGAAGTGATAAATATCACTTTAGGCTTGCCATAGGGGCAGATGGGGCCCCCTTTGGTAAAGACGATGAGGCTACAGCATGGTTAATTTCATGTTTAAATGTAGCTAGCCACATTGCAAGTCCAAATCAAAACTTTCTAATAGCGGGTGCAAATTGTAGTGAAACTCATGTGTGCATGCAAAGGTATGCTAGGAAATTAGTTAATGATATGAACAGCATCACAAGCAAAAGTTACAAACTTATGGATTTTGATATTAAGGTCTCATTTGAACTTCTTCCTTCAGACATGAAGTGGCTTGCATTCATGGGGGGAAAATTGTCTAATGCAGCATTTTACTTCTCCCCTTTTGGGAATGTCAACGATGACACAAAATCTACTGTCAATGGGACCCTTGGTGTAGGTGACCAGAACACTTGGCAGCCCTGGCCATATGAGAAGCGCCTTGAGACAGCTGCAAAAGTTTCAAATTTAAAGCAGCAGTTACAGGCCAGTTATGCCGAATCCACAAAACGAAAATAGGTGTTGGATTTTATAAGAAATCAGAAATCAAGGCAAGAATTTGAGCCTGTTATCGGTCCCATGGTTAATGTTGGTTATGCAGAACCCTTGCATAATGGCAACAATGGGTGGCAATTCTGGCACAGTTGGGTGCTTGACCTGGCCTTAATTGAAATCTCACTTGCCTGGAGGTTGCAGTGAGCTTGAGAAATTATCAGCTGATTCCCCTTTCCTTGGTTATTTAAACTGCCTTAGAAATACTCTTGGACTCACTCGCCTTGTAAAAAAGGTCAAAAAGTGGTTCACAGAAGGAAGGAAAAAATCTTTCGACTATAGATTCACCGGCAAGGAGACAAAGAAAATGTGCCACAGGTACATGTTCTTGCTTGACAGTGTAAGTAGGGAAAGTGACCCAGTAGAAACTAAACTGATGCTAGCTACATTGGCCTATTGTGGCCAAAAGCTTAGAGATGCTGTGTCCTTGTTTTCTAGGGTAGAAATTACAGAGATTGACATAGCTAAACTTAAAACCACTTGCCAAAATTTCTTTAATGCCACCTCTTTGCTCCTTCGAGTTTCCCCCACTGTTTGGACGATAGGGTATGCAATTCCATATCATGTGCAGATTTTGTTTGAAAAATATGGTTTGGGCTTGGGGCTTAACAGCATGCAAGGGAGAGAAGCAAAACATGTTAAACTGAATCAGTATGCAAGACACTCCACACTAACTACACGTTGGAGACTCGTGGAGACACGTTGGAGACTCGTTCTTCGTCATGACTATATAGTGTGTGTGTGGATGTGTAAAGAAGATCCATTTAATGTGTCTCTTGTGAAAAATAAGGAGCAATATATTCCATCTGAGGTTAACTCCAAAGAGCATTGCTATTGTGGGTTTGCTAAACATGAGGATGAGGAATATTGTAAGTACTGTTCCTCAAAACTCTACAAAGCAGTTAAGGGTTCTGCAGAAACAGGGGTCTTGGGAAGAGAAATTTGCAGTCTTGCAAGCATGACAGCCTGTTAAGACTGTTTTGTTCATGGATTTGCAGCTGACCATGGTGGTAATGACAAAGCATACCCTAGTATTTACTGACCATGGTGGTAATGACAAAGCATACCCTAGTATTTACTGACCATGGTGGTAATCACAAAGCATACCCTAGTATTTGCTGACCATGGTGGTAATCACAAAGCATACTCTAGTATTTACTGACCATGGTGGTAATCAAACCCTAGTATTTACTTAGTAGCTTAAGATAAATAATTTTGTTCTTTAAACAAAAGTTTCCACTGTTAATTGTTGAAGAAAACAATGTTTAATTGAGGTAATAACTTATTTTGATAGTTAATTTACCCTCTTGGTGCCTGAGTTTAAAAGTTCTTCAAAAAACTATTCAGTGATGTGTAGGTTTCAACACATTTCTCTCCTACCATTTGTAGCACCACTATTGTTAGTAGCAAGAATATTGTTATAAACATTTAAAGATTTCATCAATCTGTTATAGGCAGCTTATTTGAATAAAATTTGACATTTAATTCAACTAGTACTTGTACATTATTTTATAAACCTCAAAACCTTAAACTCCTAAGATCTGATTAGGAATTTTCCTCTCTAATTACTATAGTTTTATTCAGAATTTTAAAAATCCAGGGTTTTCCTGAGCTATTTTTTCATTTTCTTTTCAAAGAACCCTCCAGGGCTTTTTAAACCTAGAGTGAAATAATAATGTTCACTAATTATTTCCAAAACCAACAAAATGTATCATTTCTCAAATGTGATTTTTTTAATAAAGCTATAAATTCTGCAACTTTCCACTGTAAAAAAATTCCAGTACTTTTCGATGAACTTTTAGGGATTAAAAAATTTTGCAGGGTTTTCCAGGGCTTGTATGAACCCAGAATTTAGTTATAAAATTATTTATTCTTATCACCGGTCTGCTGCACAAAGTATTGACTCGATGAGAAGTTGTACAGATAATTGTATGGTTCTGAATGCAATTAGGGATTTATCCAGCAGAAGAAAAATAAATCAAAGGTTAACTTAACTGAACGACTGCAGCAAGTTCAGTTTGTAGCATTTGAAATAGTTTCAAGTGCTGGATAAATTCCTAATTTTACGAAAAGCCATACAATTACTTGTTAGTTACTTAATAAAAAAAAATTGTGAAAGATGTTTGCAGCGCATGAATAAAAAAAAGCTGTTTCTTGTCCGCCACTGCTTCAATTTTTTTCATTCAACTGATATTTGGCTTGTTTTCTGGAAATTGAAAACATCATCTCAAAATGAAAAACAGTCATTGGCAACAAACTACTTTCACAAAATGTCGGTTTTCATCAGATTTATGTTGTGTACATGCTTTTTTAAAATAATATGTACATAACAAAATTACTGAGCAAGTTTCCTTGTGGACACCAGCAAAACTCTGCCAGCAAAATAAAAAGACTTTGAACTTTGGACTTCATGTGAATGCCACTAAAACAAATGATTTGATTTGTTCTTACCAAACCCTGTTGTTCCTTAGCTAATCAAATTCCACAGCATTACAGATTTGCACTGAGAAATACAAGTTTTGCACTGAGAATTACAAGTTTTGCACTCAGTTAAATCTGAACTGCATTGCTCTTAGCTAATCAGTTTTCGGTAATTTTTTTAAGTATGTGATTAACATTCTAATCACTAGATCTTGGAGTTAAAGGGTTTTCTCCTTTACAATCTAACATAAATAAAGGCCTGTAATAAAATTATTCATAAAAAATTAAAGAATATGTAATGGTCTGTAATGTTCTTATTTGAAATTCTAGAACTAAACAGGTTATGCATTTACATGATAGTTAGCTTTCAACTAAACAAGTGTGTGCAGAGGAATGCCATTTCTGTTGAAGTGGCCATATCTTGCCTTAAAAGTCATCTTTTCCAGGGTCTTAGAGTAATGAAAATGAGTTGGATGGTCTGCTTCAACAATGATTGTACTGTAAGAGCCATCCTTTTCCATCTTGATGAGTGCATTAGCTACAGGTAGCGACGGTTTGTACTTGATTGCAAGTGAAGTAAAAAAATTCCTCAATTTGTTTCTATTAGTAACATGTAATTCTGCAACACAACGAGTATTTTTGACTACAGCTCCGCCATTTTCTTCGCATAACAAGCAATGTTTAAAGCACTCAAATACTTCTTGAGGAAAATTCCAGGTAAATGACACTGTCCACGGACGCGAAGCACCAGTGAACCACGGTACGAGACAACATTCTCGCTGGTTGTGAAAGGTGGTATTTAAAAGCCTTTTCTCCAGGAATGGTATGCTTTTTAATTACAGCTCTGGTTAGCTGCAACAATTCATCGCTTATTTCTTGAGCAAAACACCGATCATCGGCCGTATTGATGTAGTTTTTGACGAGTTCGTGCACACTGACAATCAGCTGCGCCATTTTGAATTTTGGTAAAATACCGCTGGTATCTACGCAGGCGCATATTTCGCGTGGTGGCCGATTGTGGCATGGCAGGGGCCCGCCGTGAGCTTCAAACTTGAACAGGTAAAAATCCTATAAAATATAACGGCAACTTTCACGGCCAATTTCACAAAAAGCATAGGTCGTGAAATTGTCCAGCAAATTGGTTAACTTCCGCATTGACCGGCTAATTGCACAGATTATTTTGACAGAGAATTACATGGCCAATTCCACTGAAAAATGGCTAATCGGCTAATTAGACAACCAATTACACAGCCGATTGCACAGGGCGCATTCAGGTCGTCCAATTACACAGACAAATTTATGGCCAATTCTACATCCGCTTGCACAAGGCACATTTAGGTCCTTTTATTACACGGAAAACGTTATGGCCAATTGTACAGCCGATTGCATAGGGCACATTTAGGTTGGCCAATTAACGACGGCAAATTACACGGACAACCACGGACAACTTTGCGGCCAATTCTACCGCCGATTGCACAGGGCACATTTATGTCGCCTTATTATATGAAGAAATCATTTTATTGAACTTAATAATTTTATTGAACATAATAATTTCATTTCACTTCAGCTTCACATAACTTTTCATTACTAACCAACTTAAAACAATAACAGCCAATGACATCCACAAGAATTAAAATGCCACACATGTTGAACATATACTTTTTGCAATAGGCAAAATTTGCATTTTTACAAAGTCAGCAAAATTGGTCTCTTAAAAGTACCGTAAAACTTTTACTAATACTTCTAATTCATGCATGACAAACAAAATTTAAATTGCCTGTTCAAATGACCAGATAAATCTGGTTGGCCTGTATAATTAATATTAATATTGTGGGTTTACTTTTATGATAATAAATGTGCTATAGGTTTTATTTATATGAGCGGGGTTATTTTTCAAACAAATATAAAAAACTGTTTCAAGGTTGCTACAGATCTTGAATCTCAAAATTCCCTGACTTATTCCTCAACTTTCCCCGACTTATTTCAAAACTCCACACTGAATAAGAAGATAGCATATTTAATACTATCGGCATCCATCAGCCTCTAACTGAACCATAATTGTTATAGAATAACACAATATTAGAAAAGATAATGGAATATAGTACCACGACATATTTTATGACTTAACATTTAAATCAGAGAAATAACACCAGTAAAATTGGTCTGTAATTAACTGCGAAATTGGTCGAGTAATTCCACACGGCTGAATTAGCCGACCAATTACGCAACGAATGTTTCATTGGACGGCCAATTCTTCAGCGGATTTACTTCAAAGAAATTAGCCGGCTGATTACACGGCGAATTTAAAAAATTCGCCGTGTAATAAAGAGTGAATTCCACTGACTCTAATTGGCCGACAAATTCCACAACGAAATTCAATTACGTAAAAAAAGTAGGTAGAAAATTTTACATTGAATTTCGATGTTTGACATACGCTGCCAAATTCCAAAGCACATTACTAGCTTTATGCAAATCGATTAATGGCTGGTTTCAAGGCAGATATTCTATCGTTTTTCCGGATCCCACTGATTTCAGTGAGTTTAAAATCCTAATCTGCATGAACACACTTTTTTTATAATCAGTTTATAAGAATCACGAGGCTCAGATTTCTGAAATTTGAAGTATTTTTAAAGAATCATACCGAGGCTCGATCACTTGACCACTCGGTGTATCATATAATTGTGATATTTCGTCCGCTTTAGACGGAATCGTCCTTTTTGGTTCTTTTTGGACACAATAGGCGAGTTGCACTAACTGCGTCACGTGACTCTAACTCCCTCTAAACGAGACGTTTTGTCAAAATCAGATCAAAAAATAGATTGATATTAGTAAATTGCTTAAGTTTCAGCTTAAAATCTTTATCCTGGACTGGAGCAAATGGTAGCGAGTTGAATTCTTAAGATTTTATTCAGGTTATATTGGAATTGGGTCACGTGATCCGGTTAGTGCAAGTGGCCAATTTGTTCTTCATATTTAAAAAATTTTACTAACTAATACAATATACAATATATAGTATAACTTTGTTGTTTACTTATCACCGTCTGTGAACAACTCATCACTTGAATGTTGTGGAGTTTTATGTGTTAAAACTAAAACCACGAAATGGCGGGATCTTCTGGCTATTCTGTTTAAACAGGTTTGTCAGGTCTTCGTCATCTTGCATATTCCTTCTTTGTGGTAGTGAAGTGCTCACCCCTTTGACATTTGAGTGACCGCCCATATCTACACCACCACCTACGCCCCCTCTTGCTACCTTTTGCCTGCCAATGCCTTTTGCTGCACCTACACCACCACGTCTTCATCTGACCCCGGTACCACCACCTACGCCCCCTCTTCCTACAGCCAATCCTTGTTTACAGTTTTAACCCTGTGCCATCACTAAGCTCTCCTGTATCTTCAGCACTACTCAAATACCTCTCGCTTGCAACACCCCAACTCGGAAGCCCTCCTCTGTCTGCCCCTCTCACAGCAACTAGCTGTTGCTGTGATCTCTGCACAACGGTAACATCCAGTTCCTTAAACCTCGTCTTCCTTTTTTCCTCTTTATTCACGATTGCCTGCTTACGGGCTTTTACCAGGCCCTCGGCCCTTCTGCACTTGGCTTGCACCTGGCCAACATCGTCGTCACTGTGTGGGGGACTTTGATCAGTGTGTGCTTTTACCGGGCTTATCGATAGCCTAAACGCCTTGACAGCTTTACTGTCACTGGCATCTAGACGTCGCTGTTCTACAGCCTGTCTTACTGCCGTATCCCTTTTTTTCTGGGAAAAAAAAACAATGTAGACTTAATTATAAGGCAATTAAACAATGATTAAGTAAAATACTTATTGCTTAACAAGGAATTCGTACCGCAGAAAGGTTGAATCGTTTGACAAAATATTCACGATCAACATTTTTCTTACCCCCAGTACTGTAAAATTTCATGAATATCCATGCCCATTCGAGTAAAACGCCTACGTTTTTTCATTCAGTCACATAAAACAAGTAAAAACTTACACTTGTCAGTGAGTTGCTGCTTTGAAGTTTTCTTTTGTTTCGCCGCTTAGTTGGAGAGCCACTTTTTACAGCTCGTGAACTTCGTCTCTGTTTGTAAAATTTGCGGAGCCGTTGGAGAATGGTGTGGTCTGGCACACTAACGTCTTCCTCTGAGAAACCCTCTGCACCATCTCCAGCAAGCTCTTCCGCCATCAGGGACTTGGTGGTGCTCAGAAGTGCCTGCACTTCTTCGCTGCTGACCTCCTGCCATTCTTCCTCAAATGTTCCTGTTTAAAAGCTTCTTTCATTATATGCTGCAAAAAAGGGGAAATTTCCCTATTTAATGAAAGCAGCTTCTTTCCGATTTTTACAGATCACAAAAAAATTTATCAAATTAAATTTGTAGCAACCAGCCTTAAAATATTATTCTCAATGGCAATTGAAAAGCGCCTCAGGGTAGTGCT
>JANCMA020374674.1:0-11399 GCA_024336925.2 Zoanthus solanderi | reverse complement strand
ATTTTGCAATATCTTTATAAACTTCATGTTTTCAAACTTTACCGTCAACTGAAAAGCTGCAGTCTAGACAGTACACAAGTTTTTTTTTTGTTTTATTTTTTAATTTTTCTTAACATTTTGCTTTTTTGCAACCCAAATTTATGAAAGAAATACCTTTTATAGTTTAACTCAAACATTAAGTTAAAGTTCCATAGAAGATCTAAGAAAGAACAAAGCAATCCAATTCATTAGTTCGATTGACCACGTGACTGCGTTTTGTGGTAGACGAAGAATAAAAAAAATAAAAATAACGAAGGCGAAACCTTACCTCGCGTTCCTACAGAACCGCGAGGAAAAAGCATTTTCTACTTGTTATACTGCTTGCTTTTTGTTAGCACTTTTGATATCCATTTTTCAGTTGCTAGTATGGCAATATTTTTGGCATTTATGATAGATACATGATACCACATTTATTTCCCACGGGATTTTTCATGATATTAACCCTTTCACTACTGAACTGGCTGTAGCCACCCCAGCCAAAATGTTGCAAATTTACTGAACTGGCCGCAGCTGGGTGCTCAGAAGTCATGTTGTTTACATATCTTTCCCCTCCACAACATAGTTAAAAAAATTATTCTATTGTTTGAGCCGTTAACTAGGAACAATAACCATTTTAATCAGATTGGCTGATATATGCATAACATTTACAAATGGGAAGGATTTAGTGGAACAAGAAATTTCCTTTTCCAGCAGTATAAACACAGCAGCCACAAATGGACACATTTCGAAAAGAGTAAAGGAAAATGTGAACATATTTGGATATTCTGATTAGGAAGAAGATGAATTTGAAGGATTTCTGGCTGGAGATGAAAATAACTTGTATATTGAGCAATATTCCTCAGAAGAAAATAAAAGCAAATTAGCGACTCAGAGGAAGAAGGTGAGTGGCCATGGAGTGAAAACCTTAAAAACTTTCGTCTCAAAGCATTCAATCCTTCTGTTTCAGGTATTAAAGCAAAAATCCCAGATGGATCTGAAGCTTTATTCTTTTTTACTCTGGTGCTTGGAGAAGATACAATTGACCATATTATAATTAGCCGAGACAAACAAAATTGCAAGGGAAAAGTTGTCCATGAATGAGATTCGACTTCAACAGTGGTGCAACATAACAAAGCCTGAATTCAAAGCTTACCTGGGAATCGCTGTTCTTTTGCAAGTTGCTGACTACTGTTCAACAGATTAATTTTTGGAAAATTGTGGCATTAAGGCAGTGATGACAAAGATTAGGTTTGAGGAAATAAGCCAGTACAGTACCTTCATTTCAGAGACTCATCATGACAAGCGAACCCAAGAAGGGAGAACCAAAGTATGATCCTCTACAAAAATGTCGTCTGATTCTTACAAAAGAGGTCAAGACTGTCCAGTGAGTTTACTATCCTCAGCAAAATATATCAATTGACAAGCAAATGATTGCTTTCAAAGGTCGGCTGAAATTCCGACAGTATAAGCCAGCAAAGCTGACTAAAATATGAATTAGAGTTTGGATGGCAGCCGATGCTTCCAATAGGTATGTTTTTAACTTCTCTGTTTACGAAGGTAGTGAAGAAAGAAATGCTCTCGTCCATGATCTTGGTTATGATATAGTTACAAATTAAAATGGCACGACCCTATCTCAATAAAAATCATCACCTTTTTTTTGATAATTTTTTTTCAAGTCCAAGACTGTTTGAACATTTGCTAGTCTAAGACACTGATGCGTGTGCCAATGTTTGCTTGAACTGGAAAGAACTTCCTCACTCTGCAAAGACGAAGCTAAAACAACCAGGAGAACTTATTCTTGAACAAAAAGGCAATCTTAGTTTTACAAAATGGCACAATAAGCATGATTATATTAATTTTTTATCTACAAAAGTTTCTCCAGAAGATCTAGAGCCAAAGTCAAACCATGCAGAGGAAAGATTGTGGCCAAATGATCGAAATCGAGAAACCATATGTTGCCGATTTATATACTTTGAAGATGAGTGTTGTGGACCATGCACACCAATTGCAACTTCGGTCTTATTATTACACCAGCAAATGGTATCAGTACGTTTTCTGGTTTTTGGTCAATGTTTGCATGTGCAATGCCCACATTTTGGAGTGCATTTACTGAGGAAGAAACTCTAGAAAACCACTGCAATTTTGCATGGCACTTGCAAAACAACTGATCAACAACTTTTGTCAGAGAAAGCGCCCTGCACCCAGCTTAGCAACCTGATCTCCTTTGCAGTGTGCTTCAGCAAAGTTCGAAGGCAGAAAAGGGCAGTGCGTCCAGTGCAAAGTTCTTGGAAGGAAGATGGAAAAATGTAATCCAGTGGAGACCAAAAACAAGTGCATGCAGTGTAGAATAGCACTTTGTCCAGTGCCATGCTTCAGGGAGTATCACAACAATGTCGGCAACTGAGTCGGTTGCTGCTTTGAATTTGCTGATGTTTTGATTTCCTTTTGCATTGATTTCCTCATATTTCTAATAGAAAATTTTAAATGGACTGATTTTACATATCATTTCTCTCACTTTTTACATATCACTTCTCTCACAATTTGGTGTTGTTATAATTGATATATATACTTGATTGTACAATAATATATTTTCAGAACACTATGATTCGCAGATTGCATAAAATAGTGCACAATTTGAAATTCTGTTCGAGGTGAAATTTGGACTCAAATAACATGCTTGTTTTGTGCATCTGCTGTAAATTTTAATTTGAAATTACAATAATTATAAAACCTTACTCAGGCTCTTACTGTTTTCCATTTTTATTGCAGTTGGTGCTCTCAAAATCTACTGAGCAAGTATGTTTTGAAATTGGGTTGGAAATGTTATTATATTGCCTCGTTAGCTCCAGGAACAGGGTGACATTAGGACCCAAACCCTCTAGTAGTGAAGAGTTAATAGGCAGAAATCACCCGACCTGTTTGAATGGGGGATAATTTAGAGTTAACACACTTTTATTTTAAAAATATTAAAGATATTATGATGTAAAGTTGTTTGTTGACTGTACCTGCAGAATTCAATCTTACCTTGCATCTAAAAACCGAGATCTCAATATCATCACTGCTTCACAGGTACTCTGTTTTAGTTGCATCTGTATGGCACTAAACTTGCGGTGAATAATACCAACCATTCGTTCAATTTCCTTTGGTGATATAGGTCTTGTTCTTGATTGTTCTCTCAGTAAATTCATGACATGTGTTGTAAACTCATTACAAGCCTGACAGAAACAAAATCAAAGTGTTTAGCTTAGTATAACTTTAATTTATGATATATCCAATAATAGGGTCTTTACCATCACTCTAACAGGGCTTCTGATCATGACAGGATGTGGGTGACATACCGTACAATTCCCTCAAACCCACACCATTCCCTCAAGGCCACAAAAAATACACAATTCTTAAAATTCACAAAATCCCACACAATAGTGAAATATCTACCAAAAAAATATTCAAAACAATTAATCTAGCGAGTATTAAAGATTTCTAGTACATTCTTTAATATGCTTTAGGTGCCACCAAATATTGCAAAAGTAATAACCAATTATAACTTTACCATATTGTATTTGTGTGTCATATTTGTTCCTAGCGCCAAGTTTACTACCGTAAATACAATAATTCTATTGTTTAATCTTAAGAAAATTGGGGGTTTGAATTATACAATGAAATTCCAAAAATGGCTATTTTTTACTTCAAAATGGGGACTGACCTATACACAGGGTCAACATCATTCATATATGCAAAAAACGACACTAATCACATTTAGCAAAAAAATAACAAACAGGATCAGGGCTCAAAATTAAAAAGAATTCCAAGTTGCCTTTTGGCGACAATCAAATAAAAAAGGTTACCAAATACAAAAATACAGTCACCAGATAATACAAGAACAGAAAGTCAGATTAGAGCCTAATTACTCGTGGTACCACGAGTCAACGTTTGGGTTCGATTTCTTTTTCTTTTTTCTTTTTTCTTCATGTCATGATTAGCGATTCGGTCCAGTGACTGCCATATTTGGGATTTGTCCCCGGTCCACGCATACCACGAGTAAAGGCTTAATGAGCCTCTTGTTTAATTAGCAATGTTGTTTGGTAGATTGTGGCTGCAGTAGTGGGACAGACCGAAATACTTGATCTTGAATGACTTAAAACATCAAAACATGAAGGGAAAAATTCTAGAAGACTTTTGCATGACAATCTTTCATTAAGCAGTAAGCAAAAAAAAAGTAATAAGTTAAAACGTTTCAAGATTTATTAAGCAAGGAACAACTGCATCTTTCACATCGCATGCCAGAAATCGTAGAGTGCAAAGGCATCACGCATAACGGATAGCCATTTATAGTAGCAGACCTCCTCTTCTCAATGTAAACTGCTGGCCAGATTACGCTGATTTCAGTTAGAACATGTTTTTGCAGGAAAAATTTGGACCAAGGCCTGGATTCCAGGATTTTTTGCTTGTTTTGTTTGTTTGTTTTAGTTTTTCACAGGAAATTGACAACTGCGTTCTCAGGGAAAAACGAATCCATGGAGAGGAGAAGAGCCAGTTGCAGAGAAATTCAGTAGTTGAACACTAATTATAATAAATGACTGAGATTGTTTTATGTGAGAATTAATTTGCACTTCCTTTTGCAGAAATGCAGAAATGCGACTTTAAAAATTCTTTCTGACCTTTAAGCTTTTATATAACAAAAAAACATAGTCGCCAAAGCTCAAACTTTTAGTGGCCAATTTCAAAGTTTTAGTCGCATTGGCGACCATATCGGTCACAATTTTGAGCCCTGAGGATGAGTGCACCAATGGTTCTTTGGTTGATTTAGCATGTAATGACCTAACTGTAAATAGTGTCAAAATGGAAACTAACAAAAGAATTTAAGAACCTTTAAAATCCGAGTAATTTTAAAAGGGTGAGGCCACCGTACCCCACCAATTTGGCTGAAGTTTTGCATGTAGTCTTGCTTTGGGGTACTAAATAGAAAACGGATGTTTTGAAAATCTGATAAATTTTATTCTTGGAGTTCTGAACATCGTCAGTTTTGGTTGACTTTGAAGGGGAGCAAATATGGCAGATCAAAGGACTTCCTGTTATCCTTCCTACTAGTTTACCTTGATCTTTTACCAAAAACCATTAATACTGCCTTAAGTTAAAGAACTATCTTATTACTCACATTCTATGTCAAACACTTCTTTGTAATAAAAAGTTTTGGTCATAAACTAGTGAAAAGTTGTGGTGTACTTCCATGTTATGTTGATTGACAACTTACTGTTTATCTTTTATAGCAGGTTTAACAGAAGAAATAAAAAACATGGGCAACTTCTTTAGTATGAGAGAAAAAAATTAAACAAATGTGGCCAGTGTATGACTATTAACAGCCCATATGAACATTATTGCTGGCTTACAATTATATCATGCCACTGAAAAAAAAATCTCAACGAGACAATAAATTAAGCCAAGAGAATTGGAGAATTGACACAACATGGAAGATATTTGGCTTTCGATTTATACTAAATTTATGCCCCAAAAATAAAATGGAAGTACACTAGAACTTTTTGCTCAAACAGGTGTTTGACACAGAATGTGAGTACAAAGATAGTTCTTTAATATGGTATTAATGGCTTTCGGTAAAAGATTATGGTAAGCTGGAAGGAAGGATGACAAGAAGTCCTTTAATCGCCATATTGGCTTCCCTTTAGGGCTAACCAAAACCAGTCATTTTCAGAACTCCCAAAGTAAAATTTATCAGAACTTTAAAACATCCATTTCATAGTTAGTAGCCCAAAGCAAGACCACAAACAAAATTTCAGCCAAATCGGTGACGTACCATGGCCAAACCAAACTTGAATCTTAGAGTACAACTCTTAATATGTCTCATTTTTTCAAACACACGCTAAAAAGAAAAGCCTCTTAAAATGAATATCCCATTTACCTGTTCATACTTTTCAAGCTCTGTATGGTAAATCTGTCGAATTTGGTTAAGTTTTTGACGATATTCCGAATGTTCCACTTGGTTATCATGTACACCTGCAGCAGCAGCAGCTGCTGCTGCTCCGCCTCCTTTTTCCGGGCCAGCCACACCTTCAGCTAACAACATATTATCCAGTCTCATAAGCTGAGGATCTGGTGGTTCCTCCTCCTGTGCCCCACGGATACTGAGAACTAGAAATTCAAATAAAGCTACATTTCAACTTTCTAACAAAGCTTTCTTAAAGCAAAATTCATGGACTGAGCTAAAAGCTAAATCCTTTACGAGCCTGGTGGCCCATAGAGCCAGTGTTTATCTCTGGTTTCTAAAGTGTTAAGTAGATAAGAGTCTTTGACTCCCCCTAGACAGGACACTAATCCATCGCAAGTTAGCTCCCAGCAGATACTTGTACTCATTTACCTTCCCCGGAAGGATGGAAAGCTGAGTTAGCTTAGGCAGAAAAGAAGGACATTCAATTATCTGAATCTCTGCAAAGCCAAGGATTGAACCAGGGAGCTTGTGGCTAGAACTCAGAGATCTTACCAACTGCACCAACCATGCCTACTCATGAATTAAATAATTAACAATGATTTGCTTTTTGCAACCAAGCCCTGAAATTCAGAAGTTCGAAAGGATGTTGACTTTGCACATAACCTGCTATGTGTGGCAATGATAAACATAAACTGACTGTGCAATCACATTGTGATGGGCTTTCAAATAGAGTTGGGGGATTATTAAAAAGAAGAGGGGATAAGCATATTTTTAAACAAAAAAAAACTGTGAATAAGTCTCGGATACATTAGGATTGAATGAAATTTGAAGATAATTCTCCTTAACATGTAAACATGCCACCAAATGGGTAAATCTCTAATAACACCTCTTGGAACTACTAATGCTCTGGTTTATTTTATTGTCAGGTCATTTATGCTACTGGTTTTCTAATAGCTCTGTTTAAACATACTTTTCATTCACATTATTTGCTAACGCAGGGGTGTCATTAAGGGCTGGGCACCGGGCAAATTGACCGGCTGTGAAGACGGCTTTCTCGGCTGCTTTTAGCATCTCTGCAACTATAATTTTTTAATATTTTTAAAGCTTTGCATAAAATTTGCCCGGGTACCAAATCCAAATGCCCTCCTGCTCCAAACCTTAATGAAACCCCTGTGACGTGAAAGCCCATAGGCTTTCTCATAAGTTCGCTGAGGGTGGCAAAGGATTCTTCTATAGAAAGCTTCCTGTTTAAACCCCCCTCCCCCCCCCTTAAAAACTTAGATAATCGGCAACCAAATATCTAGAGGAGTAAAATATTCTTTGTGTCTATTCACATTAGGCCTTTGGCTGGTCTCACTTTCATGTTTACTGATTGTGATAAATATCACAAAGATATAGCACAATTACTTTTCAAGGTTGACCCACTATATTGTAAAGTTGTTAGAGGGCTAAGTGTGCTTTGCTTACAACATATTGATGTTGTTTGAAGCTTTTGAGTGCTTGCCATTTTGATTTAGAATAGTTAAAGATAATTTGAAAGTTTTCATCAAAATCATCTTCTTGCTGAGTTATTTCTAAAATATTTTTAGAAACAAAAAGTAGCTAGGCAAAGTATAGAGTAACAAGAAGAAAGCTGATAAGATTAAGAGCCAAACACACACACAAAGTTTGAAGCATGTGCTACGGTAAAAAGAATGTCAGTGAATCAGATAATATAATATTGCAAAATGACAGAGTTTTTCTGAATGCCATGGTTTGACACTAACAAGGACAGGAGGTGGCAGTCTGTGATTTAATTAATGTCGATTTGAAATTATGTATGACAACTTGTGTATGGATGATCCCCCCAAACAATCAAATCATCTTTCCAACCACAGCAAAAACACTGGACTTCTAAACAGTATTGTTTTAAATTCTAATGGAAAAATATTTTATGAAAACATTAAAACGGGAATTCAATAAGAACATGAGGTTTAAGCCTATGTTAAGTTTCTTGGCAAAAAAGGCTGTTTAGCTATGCTGACCACATAGGATTTGTTAAAATTATAGAATAAAAATTGAAACTTAACAATATTTCCCGTTTATACAACTGTCACATGAAAGAAGGAAAGCCCAACATGTATTTCATATTTCAACAAATATAACTTGTAATTGCAACTTACAGTAGGTACCACAAAATATATTTTTAAAAACCCGACTCGTGTGATCTTCAATAAACAAGGATTTATGAACGAAAGGAAAATTTTAGTGACCGCGTAAAATTTTTTTTTCAAGCATAGCTTTCTTCCGTTTAAAATATCTACATTTTGTATAGAATATATTTGATGTTATGGTCACCTCAAGCGCTTTTGTACACATACTTGAAATTTTAAAACTTTTTTCTTTACAAAGTTCAATATCACTTTTTGTTACAATTCTTTCCTAGTAAAGCTAAAGTAATTTTTTCTGGACTCAAAAGCCAAGTAGAGATGAAAAATTGAATTGCAGTTTCTTCATAATTTTTTGAGGTAAACATATAATAAACCTGATTAATTTTACTCCGTTTAAAATATTAGTTCAGTAAGCGATCCGTACTCGCGAAACTAAAGTCATAACAAAGCCTACGATTCGTTAAAAGAGGAGTCTTCGATATTTCAAGAGCTCCCATAGTATTTTCCCGAAAATTTCCCGACACAAATGCGGATTTTCCTTTTCTAACATTCGGTAAACTTTAATTACAAAGAAACTATATCGCCAAAGAAAGATTGTTATCGTTAACAAAGCAAACCAGTTCCATTGTTTGCAAGGAAACTGAACACTAAACAATAAACAGCGAATTATCTTTGTCAAGTTCTTCCTTAATGTTATGAAAAATAATGAAAAAAACTGTAAGTTTTCATTCCTAATTTGCACCAATGACAATATAATCTTTTGTCCAGCCTTTTTTTCCATCTAATTAAGCTTGGCCGACAGTTCAAAGCACAAAACTCTAAAAAGTGGATATTCGTCAATATTTTTGAAAATAGCGAATATGCCGAGGTAACTCTTAAACAAATTGTTGAAAAGAAATAGCTTCCTTATCTTCTTTGACATAAGACAAATTTTACTGTTGAAATATTCTATGTGGTCCCGTTACCAAACGCTAATGAAAGTAAACTACAAAGGGCGAAATAAACTTTTAATGAAACAGTTGATTACAAATGAACAGTTACGAGTCAACCAAAAGTCACGCAGCAATTGGTACGGAAAAGCTGCTTTGAGCAAAAAGATCAGCTCATCTTTAACATGACAGTAATAATCTTGAAAAGCTTTCTAAACATACAAATTTAATAAAAGATCTGCCATTTACTTGCCTGTTTTTTCTTTGATCTCACATAGCACATTAAAAAGGGCGGGCTTCATTCGATGGCAATTCAGCGCGTGTTTCCTAAATGGACAGATAAAGTCAGACAACAATGCACTCGATCACCATCAATATCTAACGCTGAAATACTCGACGAAGATCGACAGCTAACGCTTAAATCTACACAATAATAAGGAAGCTGACTGCCAAATTGTCACCACTAACTCTTCAGCTAAAGGATCATTTCAAACACGGTCGGTTTTCATCGACAGCAAAGTTCACGTGGTCTTAAGTATCGAAAAGTATTGCTCACCTCGCTTGCGCCTCATCCAACGACTGGTCCGTAATGTTCATGATCTGTTGAAGAATGTCTCCAATCTCTTGTTTTTGTGCTTCGTCGGACTGTTTTGCCATTTGCTCGACATGTTGCTGCTGCGGATGCATCATTGAGACAGGGGTTATATTTGATGGATGATGCATGATTCGTCCGTCATTGCCTGTCTCCATCGGTTGGGCCATTCGGAGTCCGCCACTAATGTGCAAACAAAACAAGCAAGCAAGCGTCAAGTCCCTTTCTTAAAATTGAAACCATGAGTGGCTCGTTTTTGTAACGCAGGAAATTCCCGGCGACAGACAATTGACTGGAGATTATATTTAGCTGTTGTTGAGAAATGTTTTGGTGACTGTAATGCTGAGTGTTCCGCACGGCTGGCGGTCGTGCAAGTATTAAAAGCTGCCAGTCAACTCGCGCTTCAAACAAGAAACGTGTCAATATACCTCGTGTTTTCGAATGATTGACACGGCTAACGAAAGCTATTAGCATTCGAAATCATACAAAATTGAATATTTTAATAGTCCAAATCCAAGATTCCTGAAAAAATAAGAAAAATGCTCCCAATTCTTACCTCAAAACTCAAAGTAGCCGAATATCTCGCGTGAAGTTTTTAATCGTGCACCAAACGCCAAGCGTTCCGATGAGCTACTTTTCAAGATGGCGCCCAGCCCAAGACGGTGTGTCAATATTCATTAATTGTTACTATGCCAACAGACAGCAGCTGTTGTTCGGCATCGAAAAAATGAAAAAGTGCAGAAAATGGGCGGTGTACACTGGTAATATATCATTACAACAGTTTTAAAATTTTTAAAACACTCCAAAAAGAAAATAAAGATGCACTTTAGTTATGCACCACTTGAACGTATATCAAGAAAACCTCTTCAATATTTCAAACATCATTTATCGTCTTTGAAATTATTTTTAAAATTGCCTTTGTTAATTATAATACGAACAGGATGCAGCAATAAAATATAAAAGGTACTTGAAATGAAAGGAAAACAAACGACGTTATAAATACTCAAGCACAAGTGTTGGCTTGGGTCCTTTTCACGATTTAAAACTTGAAAACCTTTCAAAGCTGGTTTGGTGTTTGTAACAAACGAGGATGCTTCGGTAGAATTCAATAGCCCCGCCCCCTTAACTGCAAACTTTTCTAGGTTTAATACTTAAAATAATGGCTTGTTTACTGTGACCACTCCGCAAGTAAAGAGTTACATTTATGTTAATTGAAGTTTTTTCATTCTTGTTATCTAATTTTGGAAAAATCCAAACCACTTTCTCTAACAGCCGGTAAACCTTGAACGGCTGTGAACAAAAATCTTGATTTTTAAAAAACATTTGAAGTGCGTCTGCGAGTAATTGAACACGCGCCAGTTAAATGAGTTAATTCTGGTTGAAAAGTTTTATCATCTGAGTGGGTTTGTCGCGTCTGGGAAAGCACAGATTTGAGTGTTGGCACTTCGTCAGAGCAATTCAAAAAGGGCTAACGTTCAAAAGGTCAACTTTTTACTTTCCCTACGGCCATGATCAAACTTTTCAATCTAGTGTCGATCAAATCATGTGAGCAAAACGATTCCGGAAAAACGAATGTTAGCTTTCATGCGTTCAAAGGATGTTTCACAAGCGAAGCGTGAAGATATAACTCGAATCTTAATGCGCCAATGTAAAACTCTGTTTAAAATATAACTAATTATGATATTAAATTCATTAAGGCGGGACTTAACCTAAAAAAATATATGAAAAAGAGGTTTTCTTGGGGGGAGGGTGGTCCTACAAAAACTCTT
>JANCMA020374565.1:0-21303 GCA_024336925.2 Zoanthus solanderi | reverse complement strand
GCTCAGGATGATCTCCAACACGCTGTTAGTGTTTTGAAGAACTGGCTCAGGATGATCTCCAACACGCTGTTAGTGTTTTGAAGAACTGGCTCAGGATGATCTCCAACACGCTGTTAGTGTTCTGAAGAACTTGCTCAGGATGATCTCCAACACGCTGTTAGTGTTTTGAAGAACTGGCTCAGGGTGATCTCCAACACGCTGTTGGTATTGTCAAGAACTGGCTCAGAGTGATCTCCAAAACGCTGTTAGTGTTGTCAAGAACTAGCTCAGGGTGATCTCCAAAACGCTGTTAGTGTTGTCAAGAACTGGCTCATTGTGATCTCCAACACGCTGCTAGAGTTGTGAAGAACTAGCTCAGGGTGATCTCCAAAACGCTCTTAGTGTTGTCAGTAACTGGCTCATTGGGATCTCCAACACGCTGCTAGAGTTGTGAAGAACTAGCTCAGGGTGATCTCCAACACGCTGTTAGTGTTGTCAAGAACTGGCTCAGAGTGATCTCCAAAACGCTGTTAGTGTTGTCAAGAACTGGCTCAGAGTGATTTCCAAAACGCTGTTAGTGTTGTCAAGAACTGGCTCAGGTTGGTCTCCAACACGCTGATAATATTGTCAAAAACTGGCTCAGGGTGATCTTTAACGCACAGTTTGTACTGTCAAGAACTGGCTCATGGTGGTCTCCATTACGCTGATAATATTCTCAAAAACTGGCTCAGGGTGATCTCCAACTAAAAGTTTGTGTTGTCAAGAACTGGCTCAGGGTGATCTCCAACACGCTGTTAGTGTTGTCAAGAGCTGGCTCTTGGTGATCTCCAACGTACAGTTTGTGTTGTCAAGCCGACTGGCTCCGTGTGATCAAACATACAGTTATTGTTTTGCGATAGATACATTTAGAAAAAGTACTGATTATTTACGTAAGAAAAAATTCAAATATATTTTCAATCCAGAACGGTTTTGGTTGGCGGAATGGGCGGAAGAGAAACTCTCTGCTGTTAATATTCCCAGGTGTTTTGGGAAATAATTTTAAAATGAATATTTAGTCTGTTAAGAAGTCGATTATGCGACTGACCGTATTTATCATACTTCTGGTCTCAGTAGTAAATAGTACGCTTGGAGTAAGATGCAGTAAGATGGGCCTGAATGAAGTTCGTGTGAGTTTTGAGGATTTTTTTTAGCTGATTTTAAGAATGGCTTATTTCAAAAACTGATTACTGAGAGTTGGTTGAACCATTCTCGAATGTGCACTTGTCGCTGACATCAATGACAACTCATTCAATTTGTACAGTCTTGTGTCAGTATGAAGTTAAATATTCCTAATTAAATGCCAATGCAGTTTTACACTTTTTACAACTGTGTGTATTGTTGGAGGTGTGACTTCTCACTCTCTCTCGCAAGTATTTTTGAATATTTAACAACTGTATAAAACGAATTTGTAACTGAATTTAAATCAGCAACAAATGGGAATTCCTAACTGGTCTATTATCAGAAAGAATTAAGTATTTGCCATGTTGAACTTTGAAGATTTGTAATGAACTTTAAACTATATCACTATATAATAATGGGCCATTGAAATATTGGAATTCGTCTGATCTCAGTCTGGGCGCTTCTTGCAAAGTTCTGTTGCTAATTTTCATTAATCTCGGCCCCAGATTTCTTTTAAGGTTAGTTCTTATGAAAAAAAAGTGTGGGCGTCGGAGAATAAACAGGGGCCTGGAAAAAACAAATTGCCACAGTGATATAGTGTGGCGGAGTGTGACGTCACAAAAAATAAAATTTGTTAACTTATAACTGATTTGTTGAAATCATCCTAGAGACCAAAATTAAATATGTATCCTTGCTAAAAATTGTAATGTTGGTTCAAATTGTCAGCGAGTTATTACCACAGTTATGCTCCAATGACTCCATAGAAATCATTCTAATAATGACTTGGTTCTTAAAGAATCGAGCCAATTTTTATAAGGATTTGTATGAGGTCATCTGAGCAAAATCGTGGGAATATCTCATCACTGGTTGGTGGCAAAGTGCTAAATTTCGGCATGGAGGCATTTTTCATCTTAATCTTCCTGAATATCACAACCAAACTAGTGATTTCACAAATAAACGTTTGGTGACGTCATCGCTTCGGTACTCTATTGAAGTATCCTTTGACGTAAAAACTTTTGACTTTGACCTGCCAAAAAATAGTTGGCATGCAGTGAATCACACTCTGACAAATGCGTTTACAGGTAGACACGGATTCTCTTAATCCGAAGATTAAGCAAATTTTCGAGTGGACAAAACCGTCTATATGTCTTGAAACCATGGGAAAATAAAATTGAATTGTTACAAAAAAATAAAAAGAAAATGAAAAAATAATGTATATCGCATAAAAACTAAACAACCAAACTTAAAAAGAAAGAGATTCGCCTTATTATACAAATTAAACCATAAAATTAATTAAATAATCAAAATATTACACTATGATGTTGCTTACCTGGTTTAAATTAAAGGCCGGTTTGATTTGAAAAGAATGAATGGCAAAAATTTATAGCGCCATTAGAAATTTAAGCGGCAGAAACTAAGTGTAACTTTTTTGGATGTTTCTTGTCCAATTTTTGGCTAAAACGAGCATTTGAAAATTTTAATTCCGCAGTTATTTGTGAAAATTAGAATGATAACCGTTAGTAGCATGAATAGTCATCCTTAGGAATTTTATTTGATTTAAAGATGGAGCGATTCTCTTTTAATAAATCATACTCTGCGGTATCAAAAGATATGCTTATAGGTAAAACATTAATTAGCTTTAAAAAAAGGTGAATAGCATGTGCATAATAAGGAGCAAAGTAAACCAAATAGAACGTTTTTAAAGTAAAAGTTTGTTGGGATACTATTTTGTTTTCTTATCCAAAACACTTATCCCGTAAGATAAATATTGAATGAACGAACGATAAATCATCACAAGTGTTTGTTAAGAAACAAAGTATCTTACTCTTGCTAAGACATCAAATTTTTACTAATTTTTAGGGGAAACGAAGTAGATGTGAGTGTTACCAATTTAATATCAATGAGTATTCCCATGACATTTCTTTTTAAAAAAATTAGTTGAGGGAACAACACCTATTAGCACTAAAATCGTACATTTTAATACAAATTTTCTTGTTGACCTATTTTGGGGGTAAAAAATGAAGTAGTTTGATTTTTTTTTTGACGATTAACCATTCAAAAATCTTATGCACTCAAACTTACTAATCACTGATTAATATTTCTCTAGTAAATTTAAATATTTGTGTGCAAACAGAAAAAAAACTCCACTTGAAGATTCATGAATGTCATTGTTCAGTTTAAATAAAAAATAAAAGCCTGAGGGACCCCGTAAGACCCCGTAAGGCCTTGGGGGAGGAGTGCGCAGCAATTTGGTTCTTTGAGATCGGCCTTTTTTTAAGAATATTTAAAAGAACCAGTCAAATACCCTTCATTCCACAGCGGTTTATAAATATAAATATTGCGTGATCAACCGTATTGAGTGTCTTTTTGGGATCTATAAATATTCTGTAGAAAAACATCCCCATTGTCCATGTCTATATTTTGAATTTTGTTTCATGATTTGTTGGTCCAAATCTTATAGAAACTCGTCTAAAATATCATTTTACACAAAGTTCGATTTTAAACGTATTTCAAAACTTATTAAAGGTCGAGATAAGTGAGAATTGGACGATATAATTGTTGAAGTCGAAGTCGCGCCACCGGGCAAAGAACAAAACACTAATAAGCAGTCATGAAAAGTTTGCTTGCGGTTACACAAAACGAGGCATGCGTATTGAGAGTACGCTGGTCGTGAAAGTGACCACGTGACGTTTACGTTATTGTCTGCGAGCCTGACAACAAAGGCCCTGAAATTGCACTCAAAGCACCATTCCCTTTATGTCGGGCCTCCTGTTTTGGGTTTTTGCATTATCCCATCGTAACAGGAAGAATAAGGAAATTTAAAGCCGCTAGGAGAGGCGAAACTAGCATTGAATTCGACGTAGAAGATTTTAGGTTTCAGGAAACTTCAGAGAACGATATCATCATTAGAGATCGGGGTGCGGTGAACAGAAAGGTTGTTGTACCCCTTCGTCTCACTGCACTGGCGTTGTCTCCACATTTTGAAAGATGTCCAAAGCCATCGCGGCCATTGCCAGAGCCAAGTCCGAACAGCTATTAAAGGTATTTATACTTCAACTTTTTCTTATTTCTTTTAGCCGGTCGGTTTCAGTTAGCGTTGGTGAGTTTAGCCCAGGTTCGTTTTCATTCAAGCAAGAAGGAAGTCATTGCCTCGCCGGCTTTGTTGTTCTTTGGCGAAGGGGAACACGAAACGCCAACAGTTGAAATTTGTCGATCATCGAAACAGCGCGTTCTAGCGAAGCTGTTCGCATTTTCTTCGATATGTCTTAAAGTTTTATTGAAAGAAACCAGGTTTGCAAAGTGAGACTGTAGAAGCATGAAATTTATTAAGAGAAGAAGAGCTGAGACTCCCCGATTGTAATATTCCGGCAGATGACACCCCTTTGAATTTTCCAAGAGGAAACAATAAGAGCCCCACGCTCTAATTTACGTACCAGATGCCTTCCATTTTGTTTTAAATTGTTTAGGAGGGATGCTTTATGTCAAGCTGTAAAATATTAAGATAGACTTTCTGTTGTTATTACTTCTTAAGCGACAGTTACACTGAAGGAAGCGTCTATATTTGGCCGGTTTCTCCTTGCGAAGACATGAAATATTCATACGTAAAATATTGCAAAAGTGAGGTAATTACGTCTTCTTTCCATCGAAGAATAACCCGTCGGGGAAACCACTTTGGTTTCATGTTATTTTTTCTCCAATTTAGCCGTTAGAGATAAAGTAAGAAGCAGTTAAATGTGTGTTTTCTTGCGTTTTTCGACTTTGACGCTCACGTAAGCATCAAGGACACTTAGGGGGAAGCTGTCGTTGGTTATCGTCATCGCGCTTCTGGTTTCAACGAATAAACTAAAGACTAGCGCCTTTCAGACAATCGTAGTCAATACAAAATTTCAATATTAGACGAAGCAGATGTTTCTTTCTCCAATTGCGGGGGCATTTTCTTTTTGCAATAACTTATAAAATGTTATTGGGTGCTGGGACATATTTCGATTTCACTTCCACCCCAAAGCAAGGGCGTGTTTTGTGTGGGGTATTAATAAACTCGTCGTTCATTTGGACTAAAGTACGTCAGAAAATGTATCTTGATGTTTCTCGTAGCAACAGATGCTTGTATAAAGTTTTCTAAATTTTTGATATTCTAAAATAGTTTTTCAGTTTCTTCTATTTAGAATATTTAATTTTTTTGTGCATATTCTAAGGTTGCTTCAAAACAGACTTGAGGTGTTACACCGACAATTGATGAAGATGTCTAAAATTCCTTCCTAGTTATACGCAAAACAATAAATTCGGTTACTTACATTGAGACCTAAAAAGGTCTTCCTTAGTCATTTATCAAGAGCCTGGATAAGGATTTGTTTTTTACAGAGTTAAAACTAGTAGCCATTGATGCAACAGTCCTTATAAAGTTATGTATTGGGACTCTTAAGTTGATATTAAAAGCCACATATCAGTGGAAAATATATATATATAAAGTATAATTAGAATTATTCTTACACAAATATTAATGAAGTGACTTGATTTCAACTTTTTTATTTATGTTAAAATATGAACTCTATTTCTGAAATTTATCCTTTTTCATGTTTTATAAAAGTATGTTTTCCATTTATTTAATAGTTTGTGTTGATTCTGTAGAATTATGAAATGGCAAGTTTTGGATTGCAATTCATGAAGTAGAAGATATGTACAAACACTAAGGATTATTGAATTCCTGATTCATTTGAGTTGAGCTTGTTATTTAAAATCCAAGATTCATATTTCTTTATCATTCAGGGTCTGACAAATACTAGGCCTGGATGCCCGGGACAAGTTGAAAAATATGCTGGACAAGTGTTTTATTTCCAGAAGAAGCCTTCCGGGCCTTAGCATTTGGTTAACGGATCATGTTGCACAACAAATAGCAGAGTTTAATTTTAAAGAAAATTTCTTGTTGTACATGGTGCAACCGACAATTGTTTTGTAGTTGTTCCTCAAAAGTTGAGGTCGTCATAAAAAATGAGTTGTACCATGTTTAGAAAAACCCATTTGAATGTATTAAAATAATTATTTTTGCTGAAAACAGTCAAGACAGTTTTTCTCACTTGTGGTAGAAAACCAACGAAATCTACAAGCACCTGAGTTGTTGCATTTTCTGACCAACATGATGAATACAATGTTTTAGCTGAGCCATGATGTCAACATTTTGTTGCACATTAAGACAGTTGTGATGTTGCTGTTACCTATAATCTAATGTAATTTGACCTGGAAGTCATCCTTTGTTACTGCAGGTGAAACTCATACAAGAATAATGAGTAAAAAGAAATTTCAAGTTCTATGGCTTAACTTTATTTTACGAATGTTATTTTTTTCAACTCTTAGGTTCAGCCACTAATATTTAGCCATTGTGAACTGATATGGGCCAAGCAGCTCATTCTTCTGGGCAAGTGATTTTTAAATACCACTTGCCCAGGGACAAGTTTTGTCAGAAATATTTGTTGGACCCTGTCATTTCAATTCACCTCAGAACAAAAAATAACTTCTGTGTTCTTTTATTAAACTTCTATTATTTTCAGCATATTTGTCAAGTCCATTTGGTCGTTTTTTTTGCCCATATCATCTTTGTTAACCATATATTTCAGACATACCAATATCCATTCAAATTATTTGATTGAAAATGTTATTAATTATTTCAAAAGCTTTTTAAAGTTTAGAATTACAATTGTGTTACCCATGGTTGCAAAATGAAGTCACAGGTTGTACATGTAAAGTTCAGTGTTTTGTGTCATTTCAGATAAATTAATGGAGAAAATATGAAGTAGTTTAGATAGTTAAGAATGACTTTAGGAGCTTTTTGTCTGATGTAGACCTATACACTATCAGTGATTGTCTCCTGGGATGTGGTTGTTCTTATATATATATATATATTAATATATAATTTATATATGTTAAAAATCAGCTAGCATGTTTGAATAATTAGTGATATTAGTCACATATCATGCATTTTTGTTTTTGCTTTTGTTTATTTCTAATAATATGGCTATGTATCCTGTTTAAAATGAGTTTTTTTTTAAATTGTTTGCATGCATAAATGCGAATTCTCCCTATTTGGACAAAACTCCTGCTTTTAATGGGAAAAGTTTTTCTTTCTACTATAGTGGTGGATTTTTTTTCGGTTAATGCACAGAGTTCACAACTAGCAGTACTTACTCTGCCATTCCACAGTTATGGTGGAATAGTATACTTGTTTTCAAACTTGTCCAAGTGTCTAGTAAAATATTGTCATCTACCAACAAAAACAAATTTATGTTTTGTTTAAGCCTGAAAGCAACTTTCTACAAACAATGGGCACAGTACCTAGAGATCATATTTCTTTTAGTTTGTAACAATGTTACTTAATTCTGCAACTTTCTTATTACATATTTGGGCATGGTGGCTGATGTAGGTTATAAGAACTTTGTAATTCTATTTACAAGTCACTTGGACTAGTAGTCAGTCGGCCACTAGTCCTTCCTGTTTTTTGCCACACTTAACCAGCTTGTTTCATTTTATGTTACAGCACCAACCATAGGTTTTGACATACTTCTTTGCTCCACTCAATCAGTTAACGTGTGCCCCCTGTTTGTAGGAAGTTGTTTTCAGGCATGAACTGAACATACATTTGTATTTATTGTTGGTTGATGACAGTGTTTTTCTAGACACTTTGACTAGTTTGGACACAAGTTTGCAGTCCACTAAACTTTTACTAGTGTAGGGAATAGCAGACTACTGCTAATTTCAAACCCAGCTTTCAACTGCAGTTTTCAAAATTAAACCCTCGTTTTGCCAATCTTTGAATTTCTTTATCAAGTGTACTATATTTCCTCGTATATAATTCAACCCATCAGGACCAAATTTATAACCAAAAAAATGCACCTCGACTTATACACTAGCAAAAAAAAGGCCAAGAATAAAATTTCCATGATGAAAATTTATCAGTTAATGCAATTTATAAAGTAAAACTAATTTGTAAATGACTGTAGCTGTACATGTGCTCAGCTAAAAATAGGCAAAATAACCTGTACTGTAACAGTTATCAAAACACGGCTGTGTAGAAAATTAGCATTGTTTTCGTTTTTTCAGGACTAATTGATAACTTAACAAACCTGAAAATTCTGATTCACTGATTGGTATAACAAAATTGAAAAATGCAAGCTATGAAAGATTCCACAGACCACCATAAAATTTTAAACTTTATATAACAACATGCCAACAAAACCCTTCTTCAGTATGGCATTTTATTTTCTTGAATATACAGGCATTTGTATTTGTCAAAATGATTGTATTGACAAGTTTTCAAAATTAAAATAGCATAATGGCATGAATCATGCAAGCGTTTCGGGGAACATGTCATGTGTCACATGCTTTGATTTGGCTAATTTTAATTGGTTCATTTAGTCAAACTGCAATTGAGTTCATTGATCATACATGATAATGTATTCCTGTTTTCAATTCAGATGTGTTTTCAATCAACTTATCATCTTAAAATTGTTTCTATCCAAAACGGCTCCTTTAGGAGCCACCAAATATTGAAAAAGAAAATTCCAATCATATCTTTTATTTTGATTGCTTCTTGAATCCTTCAGTTTGTACTCATTCATGCACGCACAGCAAAATGAAGGAGTTATGGTATCAGAGGCCTTTTGTGTTAGCCATTAGCAGCTGCAGTGCATCATGGGAGTGAGCTTGAGCCTTCGAGCCACTTTTTGATCAAATGGCCATTAGTAATTATAATAATAATATTAATGATAATTTTAATTATAATATTATCATCAAATTAATTATCAAATAAAATGACTATCAATCTTTTGTAACTAAGCATGACTGAAAAATGGTCATCTCAATTCTACTTCTACTACTATCGATACATCTACTACAATGTCGATACAATGTTGATACAATGTTGATACAATGACCCAAAAGAGAGTACAAGAGAGAGAGAGAGGGAGAGAAGAAACTAAGAGATGTTCTCTCTCTTCTCTCTCTCCCTATATCATTTTCTGTCTTTCCTACATTAACACTCTTGAATGAGTAGCACATAGAGCCCTTTGATAATTGATTTGTATCATCAAACATGGGGGTCGACAGGTCTTTTACAATGAGTAGCTCATAGAGCCCTTTGATAATTGATTTGTATCATCAAAAATGGGGGTCGACAGGTCTTTTACAAGCTTTCAAAAACTGGTGGCACAGTCGTTTTTGGCTAGAAAAACGGGTTAACTTACACACGAATTTACTTATACATGAGAAAATACAGTACTGTGATAGCACAAGCATTTTAGTAATTTCTTGAAGCCACTGAATAGGCACTAAGGCCTCGTTGAAAGCAGGCATTACCCCTTAAATCTAACATGACAGTTAGTGAGCCTAAATATTAGCAACCACAGACAGCTGTTTTGGTGTTTTAGGGACTCGTTAGCATAGCATATTTAACAACCAGGCCTTGGTGTCCATTTTAGTGGCTTCAAGTTAGTTACTAATATGTATGTGCTATCTATACTTGTCCACTTACACTTTTAAAAGACTGTAACTAAGTAAATATAAAATTATTACTTGTGCCAGCAGTGAAGCGCGGCACAAGTTTAGGTTTGCCCTGTGTTTTTTTTATTTGTGTCAAGGTCTTCAGCCACTTGATGCAATACTTAATATACTGGACAGCAGTTATATTCGGCTATTTGATATAACTGCATGAGAAGCGAAGTCTTGCGTATACAGTCAGAACTTAATACAATCAAAAGCTTTCACATTTTATCCACAAGCTGGCACAAGCTCCTAGAGCGTCTTGTTTTTAATTGAATAAAAAGGAACAACACTTTCCAGAGTTGGAATTCTTTATATTCACAGTAAATATGAAACCAACTTTAGTTGTTGTATATTTTGTGGGTTTTTTTTCATCTGTATATGTGTAAGGTATACTATATGCTTACATGTTATTTAATATTGCTTGTAGGAATCATCAGATATTGATGCATCAATGTCTAGCCATGAGTCAGATGAAGATATGATTGGCTTTGGTAATGGTCGGATAAGGAAAGAACCAGATGAAGTATTTAATGAAAATGGTAGAGCTAATGGAGTAGATTCACCCACTGTAGACAGAGATCTTTCATCTCTAAATGGAAATCACAAAGAGTTTACAAGAGATGGTAAGACATGAATTGAGCATGAGGTAGCATAAGTTAAAGATGAGAGGCACTGGCAGACCTTTCTAACTCTCATTATTTGACCTAGAAACTCACGATTTCATGTTTTATCTAACAGTCTCTAGTTTGATCTCTAAATCTTACAGTGTTTGCAATCGAATAAAATATTTTCCATGCAGTCCAAAGTTTTTCTTTTGTGTTTCTTTATACACATTTTTCTTGTCATTTTGGGGGCATTTGAGCAGTTATCTTATTGCTTTCCATCTTTCATATGAAGTACTTTCTTCACTGGCCGATAGTCTGGGGCAAATGTGGCTTTCCTATTTCTGAGGTGCTGTGAAATGCTCCTTGTTTGTCTTGTCGAGGTGGCACAACAAGTCAGCAACCTAAAAAATAAACTGTTTTTGTTGTTGTTGTTGCAACCTTGTAATTTCTCCATTTTTTTAATTTTTGCTAAATCTGAAGGTTTCAGACCCAAATCTCAAGTTTTTTCAAGAAAATTTCGAGAACTCGAGGTTTTGCTTGGAAGTTCTGCACTGGATCTAAATGTGCAGATGATCTGGGTTTGAATTTGCTCTGACCATGGACTTGTTGTTGGTCAGATTAATCCTGCTTTGTAAACTGCCAACTGGCTAGAAATTCTTACTTAGCAAATAAATATTTATATTTTCTATTCTATTTCCAGTAATCTTTTGAATAGAGTTGTTGACTTTTGTTGGGACATGGACTTGTTCGTTAGATTAACAATGCTTTGTAATTAGCAAACTTGCTAAAAGTTCTCATTTATTGACTAAATATTTACATTTGTTATTTAATACATGACTTGTATGAAAATTAATTTGCAGGTACCCTTTAAGTAAGAATGTTGACTTTTTTTGATGCATGCCTAAATATTATTAGAGAGGGAAAAGGTGTGTGCTCGTGATAAAGTAATTGAATTGTTGGGTAATATCTTGTATGTAGTTTTTGAATAGATGTACATGTATCCTTAGGTTTTTTATATGTGAGCTTTAGCATTAAATAACAAAGTAATAAGAAAACTTGTTTCATTTGAGAAATAAAAGATGTTCTCTGTGCCTTCATAACCTGATAAAAAAACGAGGCAAATGTTTGGGAGAATTTAATAGCAGATCAGTGAAAACTCAAGACTCAGTCAAGGGTTTTCACCTGCTTAAGAATTTTTGCAAACTTTGCCAGGGGTTTTCAACAGACTATGAAGGCACGAAAAACATGTTTTAGTTCTTTTATAAAATTATTATTTTGTTTCTTAAAAAAGAGAAAGACAATATACAAAGCACATAATTTATGTATACTTAAATTTCTTTCATGATACTGTAATTTCTCACAATTTTGGATAGCAAACCATATTGCTCACATCATTTTTTTTCTTCATATCTCTGTGAAAACACGCTTGTTGACCAATCAAAACACTCATACTATCCAAATTATTTTTTAAAACAAAATGTTTACTTTTCCTTTCTTTTCAGGCCTTAGTGAACAGTTACTCTTTGCTAAGGGTGGTATAATCCCTGGTTATCAGACCTATTCTGTTGATCAGAAGCAAGAAGTTGTCAACTATGCCAAAGAAACCACAGTACGAGAGGCTGCTAGAAAATACAGTGTGCCTCGGTCAACAGTCCAGGTTTGGTGCAAGCATGGTCATAGTAAACGAGAAAAAAGATCTCCTGGGGAGAAAGGTGGTGGTGGTGGTCGTCGTCTCAGCTATTCTAATGAAACAGATGAGAAGTTGTATCAGTGGGTCATGAAACAACAAGAGAATGGTACTCCGGTTACAAGGGATGCCATCCAGCAGCAGGCTCGTTTGCTGATTCGTGATGAGTGTCCAGATTTCAAGGCATCAAGTGGATGGGTAGAAAAGTTTCTTACAAGACACAACTTGTGTATTCAGACTAGGATGTCTTCAAACAACCCACTTGGTAAGAAGAAGACTTGTGTATTTAAACTCCTTGCCAAAATGACTGAAATTTCTTACTGTATTTAGTATTCTGGAAATAGCCAGCGGTTATATTGACTTCCTAATTTTTAAATATATAAAGCAGTTTCACTTTCTCTAAACTATTTGATAAAAGCAAACAAACAAACAAAAAATCATCTCTTATCTTGATTAGTTACTGTAAATGTTACTTAAGGTATATTATATTTAAATTTTTATATTAAATTTTTGCCATCTTTCTCAGTTGTAAAGTGTTAAAAATAATCGCATTGCTCCCATCTGGAATAGTGTCTTGGTAACTGCAGGTATAGCAATTATCTGTTTATAATTAATTTAATTCACATGTTAATAAATTATTGTTGAAAAAAAAATTGAAACTAACAACCCAAAAGGATAAATATTTGTGTATTTTTACACCTTAAAAAATAATCTTCTCTCAAAAAGGATTTTTCAGTTTATCTTCAGGTGGAAAAAATATTTCACGAGTGAGTGCAGTGAATGAATGAAATCTTTTTTCCACAAGAAGATATATGTACTTCATAAAAAAATTATGTTCAAGCCAAGGTGTGATTTTTATTACATATAGATATGAGTGTTTCAAAAATAAAAAAACTGGATGAAAAACAAAAGAAAAACAAATGAATGATGTCAGTGATATCTTCACTAGTGAGAATATGGAGAATATGTCACTTGTATCCCGGATGTAGTTTCATATGAGGTCTATGAAGGACATATTTTACGGCAAAATACTCATCTATGTAATAATGTGTATTTGGTTACTATTATGCTATTGTATTGTTTTGATCCTGATAGTGTTTGTGTGTCCTCATGATCAGAATATTGAATCAAAAATTAATTTGAAACAAAGATCTCCTAACTCAACTGCCTAGATGAAAGATTTTCTAAGTTTTGGGATCTATGCTTGTTTTATCCTGGCCTATAATCCCTATAACTTATGTGAAAATTGATCAGGATCGCTGAGTTCTCATTAGAAACTGGGTACCAGTACCTGTGTACTCTGATCAGTGTGCCCATGAACTTCACATAAAACTGCTTGCTTTCTTCATCAAATTCCCATTAATGACATTTGTTGCTTGACTATAAAAGCTTTAAAAGATCAAGCAATTAAGTGGGTAATAAACTTTTTTCAATTGTCTTTGTATCGACATTAGTTAAACAAGCATCTTGATGATTTATACATTACTTAGGTGCAATGTGCAGTAGACTGCTATTGTACATTTCCAGTCGAACAGGCATTAGAGTCAAATGAAGACTGAGGAAGAAAATACTTATTTTTGAATTCTTTTTTATTTTTGCAGAAGGAAGTTTGTTAAAAAAAGATATATTTTATTAATATGAATGAAAAAAATTACTGAGTTTGTCTGGTAACAGCCTAATTCTTAGATTTTTAATGGCAATTTTTATGCCCTGGCACAAACTGCTCGCAGTACTGTATGGGTCTCCAGGAACAGCAAGAAGCCAGCCACTGTATTCTGAGTTTTGTATCTAGCACTTTGAAAACTACACTTCACGGGCAGTTTGTTTCAGATAATGTAATTTTCTCAAAAATGATAACCTTTTCAATTATTTCATAATGAAAAACAATCGATTGATGAAATGTGTGAAACTGGACACGTTCACTACAGCTGCTCTATGTGGCCTAACCAAGCAACATTGCAGGTTATACAGGGGCCTCGGATGGAAGATTTGAAAGAGTTTTGGCAGTTTTGGCTATTGGAGATCAAGACAGTCAGCAGCAATGGATGAAAACAGGATTGATCAAGCTGCATAGTTTATCTTTTAGTAAACGGTTGCATTTCAAAAGCCAACAAAATGCAGCCAGACTTTTCAAGGATCTCTACTGTTATTTTGTATACCTCCAATTTTGGCTACTGAAATTTATGGAGCTTCGTGGTTTTTAGGACCTTTTTCTAATTCCTTTTTGCTGTCAGAATTTTAGTAAACTAAAAGAAAAGCACAGCAAGTCAATATAGACATTGAAACAAGATAAAGCCAAGTGGTGAACATTTGAAAATATTTCTCAAATTGCAGGAAAACATATTTAAAATACTCTCACAAGCACCTCAAACACTCACTGTCTTTTTAGTTGGTACCCACCTACTTTACCACGATTACCCTTTTACTTGAAAAATTGAAGGGGCTAGTGCAAAAACAACCTAAATGACTTTTGATGAAATGTTTAACTCTCACTAGGTTATCCCTATTATTTCTTCATAACCCTTGAGAGAATTCAGCATTTCATACAAAGTCACTTACACTGTTTTTGCACTAGACCTTCAATTAATGAAACCCCTGAGATTGGGTGTGTATATATGTACTAATACTGTATGATAATAAGTGTTGTACTTGTACTGTGCAAGTTAGAAATCACTCCAAAAAACATGTTAATTATAAAGTAACAGCTACCGAAAAGGAATTGGGAAAATCTTAATACTCCATAAAATCTCAAAAAAAAGTGAGGGAATGGGATGGGGGGGGGGCTGGCTGAACCCTCCTCCCATCCTTCAATCATTTAAGGGTTAATCTTAATTCACATTTATATACTCTTGATATGCTGAGCATATTTAGCAGAATATTAGCTAAACCCTTTAAGAGCCAGGTTGGCCATGGAGCTGGTGCTTATTTCTGGTTTCTGTAGTCATGGCAACACCACTAATGGTATAGCCAACTAGTAGAAATTGAGTTTTGGCCAATAGGCTTTCTATTTGCACGTCTCTTAAAGTAGTAAACAAAATGAAGTTGACTGAACTAGTTTTTTTTTTTTTTAAATTTGTATCTCCGTAAAAGTTGTACATAATGAATTAAGTTTACATAAATTACAGTGTTAGATACAGGCTAACCTGGAAATTGTAAAGTTAACTAAACTAGTGAGGTAGCCTTTGAAGACCATGTGCAAGGTACAGGTGTAGCAGACTACGCCGGTACCCTGCACATGGTGGTTTTCAGGTATGAATTTACAGGTGTCATGAGTGTGAGATACAGATAGATTTTGTTTCAAGACAATCAAAGGTATCAGAAAATAGATTCAAAAGAAAAAGAAAAAAAAGTTACAGATAACACCAACAACAACACCAATACTTGTTAATTGAAATAATACAGATGATAGCAGTACTTGATTGATATGAATTAATGACATCAGTCTTGATATTCTTTTTAAATAGTGATTTAGAGAGGTATTTGTATTCATCATTGATAGAATTCCATTTCTTCGCACCTTTGTATCTGAGAGAAAATTTTCCATAGTTTGTTTTAACTTGAGGAAGAAAATAACTAGTTTTTGTCTTTTCAAAGAAGACATCTCAAAAACTTATTGCTTGGATTGTAAATTTTTTTTTGGCTAGTAACATCTAATTTGTCCCAAGCCACTACAAAAGTTAATGTTGAGCCCTGGTAGAGTGAAGTGGATGAGATTCTTTAACTTCCATTGGATGTGGCACTAACCCATTAGTGGTTTCATTAAGGGCCGGGTAAATTGATCAACTGTGAAGACGGCTTTGCCCGGCTGCTTTCAGCACTCTGAAATTTACATTTTACAATTTCTAAGGCTTTGCATAAACTTTGCCCCGATGCCAAATCTAAATGTCCTCCTGCCCCAAAACCTTAATGAAACCTCTGACCCATTACAGGTTAATCCCCAGCTCCCATTAATAAATTTCTTTTTTTGTCTATATAGAAGCTGTACCCATCTGTTATGTTGTGCCGCAGTCGCAAGTGGTATTCCCTAGCCCAGGTACACCCAGTAACAATGTAAATAGCCCTAGGGCTGATGGTCGAAGTGTCACCAGTGAAGATACAAGAAGTGACAGTGGTGATGATGATGATATGGATGATACAGCGATGGCAAACCTGTCTGTTGGACAGTCAATTATAAGGGTTTGTTCCTATTGGTATTTAGTCTTTGCACTATTAACTGACATTCAGGGAGAAAACAAAGTTGTGTTTATATGTTAATGATAAATAATTTTTTATACCTGCATAAATAATTATGCATTATAAAAATTATACCCTAATAATATGCATAGAAAATTAACAGAAATTTAATTGGTTGAGAACCTTCCTATAAATTCCATTTACAGTACTGCAATTACAAATGAAAGCACTGCTTATAACATTAAATTGCACTGGTTGTGAACAAACAAAATGAGAGCGAGATTTGCAGAGTGCAGTGACAAGCTCATTCATAATTTCATTAGGGGAAGCTACAAATAAAAACACTATCAAGTACCAACAACTGGTTAAAAGTGCAATGATGAGCTCTTCGACATTTAAAAGAGAATGCAACCATCTGTTTTTGACACCTGCCAAGTTACATTCACCATGGCCGACAGCTCAGATTGCCCTCTAGTGTGCTCTGATGAACATAGGTGGATCTAGTGGGGAAGCCAGGGGTGCCCTGATGAATGAACATGATGCAGTTTTTGTTGAGTCACAAACTGTACTTTTTATATTCCTTCTTCAGCTGTGAAAATCAGTTCTTTGAAGATTCTCTTCATGCTGATTTTGTGCATTTTTCATGGAAACGTTAATCGTCTGTGATCATACAGTAACTGCTGGCTGCAGCTGGCAGCAATTAATATATTTCATAATAAACACGGCACTCATGGAAAGCAGGTTCTTTTAATTTAAAACACTAAGAGTATATCTTTTATATGAAATAGTTTACCAGTATAATATCATATGGAATGAAAGAAGAGAAAACAATTTTTAAGCCCTTGAATCGAACCCCACATCTTCGGTTTACTAGTCCGACGTGTTAACCACTACACTACAAGGACTAACCACGCTGGAAACGCAGCTAGTTAATGTAATGTATGAGGCAACTGCAGGGATCCCAAGGCATTATTTTCTCTATGGGTAAGTTGAACACCGTAAATTTGGGTTTGCATAGAATATTCTATGCGTACCCATATTTACGGTGTTCAACTTACCCATAGAGAAAATAAAAAATAATCCCTGCACTTACCTAATATTGTGTCTATACAAATAAGGCAAACTTGTTTATCAAAAACAAATCACCCTCTGTCTTCAAAAATTCAACCTGGTGAAATTCTACAAAACATCTGTACAAATAGTTGGGATTTGAATTATATAAATACAAAAATTGTGCTTTCTTTGCCTCATTATTAACCCAGGCCCTCAATGGTTTGAGAGATGCAATTGTTGGTACCTTGCCCAGGTTAAGTTCTCCAACTTTTTTAAGGAACTTTGTTTCCTCGTAAGGCCATGCATTCACATAAGTGTTTGTTATCATAGAGTCAACAACAGTCTTAATCACGTCAAGCAAAAGATTTTTTTCAATCAGGAGTATATGTGAAGACGTCATGTCTGGGAGATATGATTGTATGAACGTGATTTCTGCACCAGTTATTGCCATTTAAAAGTTTGTTTGAAGTAAATGATCTCCAGTAATTGACTGTAAAGGTTCAGTACTTCCCTCAGCCCTTGTTTTGATTTCTAGTAAGTAAGCAGGACCAATTCCATCGGGACTTCCTCCATACCTGCTGTCAGTAGGATGTGTGAAATAGCCTCAAGTGCTTATAGGGCTATTAGTTATACTTTCAAAAGCTTTTCTTGCTGTTCTTTCAAAATTTTGACGTCTTAAAAAATTCCTGAATATCTTGGGCTTCAATTTGCTTTGTTCCTGATAAGGTTTAAAGTGTGAAGTTGCTCTTTTTCTCCTGCAAGTCCAATTAATGTACCAATTTGACTGCAGGTTACTTTGCCCACACGGAGTTCTTTCCATTCTCTAGAACCTTGTTCAACAGCACAATAAATAAACCCACCAGGTTCCAATTTCTCCATGTCTGGGATTGCAAAGCATAATTCCTCACTAGTTTTTGTTTTAAATTCATTTTCAGACTTAGTTTTATCAATTTTAGCATTAGCTATGATTATTTTTAGAATCTCTACCTTGCTTTTGACATTTGTCTGTTTATACATTAGTTTATTATCACTGTCCCTGTTAGTGTCCTTATAAGCTGCCATGGCCTGCATTTCTACATCACTATCTTCATTATCTGCTTTAGTGTCAGTGTCGGTTATTAAGGGGTCATGCCAGACATCCTTACTATTTGGATATTTTGGTTGTAGAAGTTTACTTTCAAACAATTCAGTGTTTAGGTAATCATGATCTGTCAAGGCTTGCTTAACTCTATAGTGATGGTTGTAATGGAGCTGATGAAACAATCCAGATTTGATACCATGTTTCTGTAATGTCAAATATACATGATTCTCTACATTGACTGAAGAGTCCAGGATACCTGCTGATACTGAAGTTACCATTTCATTGATATCCCTTTTCATCCAGTCACTTTTCTCTGCGTCAACTGCACCTTTTTATCATTATTTGAAGGGTGCATGACCTTCTTCTTAGTGCGAATACGTTTCAACCGTTTCCTACAAGATCTTAGGTTTCTAAAATGGGAAAGAGGTACTAGGTAAATTTGGGTTTGTTTTGAGCCGGCTTTTCCTTTCCTATGCCATTTCTGTAGCTTTTGTGTACAAGTAAGAGCAAAAAACTTTTAACCATAATGTGTAAAATGTTCCAGATATAAGAGCAAACAAATAACATGACAGCATACTCCAGAGAGCCCAACAGGACATTCACAATGGCCCTTGGACGGCGAGCCATTACTAAACCTTTTGTAAATGCTGGCTTTTACAAAATGATTATCGCCATTCTTCAGGACCTTTACTGTCTTTACTCTTATACTCTTGAACATTCGCAGTGCTTTCCGGTATTGACCCTGGCTTCCTTGGCGTATAAAACTCTGGTAATTCTTTGTAAAACTCTGGTAACCTTCGCTTTAGGCTTATAGCTATCCATGCAATTTTGTTTTGTTGACCATTCAAGTACTTTGTTTTACTTTAAGTGTTCAGGTTGATTGTGTATTTAATGCATTTATTCAACAGATTTCAGATGGCATACCTTACTTGCGTGATTCTGTCATGGATATCATCGGTGCTATTGATAGATTGATAGGATCTCAAGATTCCTCAATAGATTTTCAACCAATAGTTTTGAAGCTCGATTTCTTGCAAAGAATAACTGTTACCCTTGATGTAGATGACGTGATAACAGAACTAGTTGAACTTGCTTACAGTATTTTGGTTGAGATAGATCGAAGAAACCATGTTAACTGTGCACGTCAAGCTCCACTAAACAGTAGTGGTAAACGAGGGAGACCTTCCTATGATATCACTGAGGAACAGCTACTTTTCTTACTTGAGCAAGGTTTTCAAGTGTGTGATATAAGTAACATTGTTGGGGTGAGTGCCAGGACTGTTGAGAGGAGGATGTCAATTTGGATTAAGTGTATCAGGTATAACCTTATATGTACTGTAGCTTTATTTTAATGAGAAAAACAAGTTACGAGGTATACTGTAATAAGTATGAGAAGAAGTTAAGGGTATAAAATTAAGTAGTTCTTACTGCAACATTCATGCTGTATGTACAGGTTATGTGCAATGAATAAAACAAAATGGCAACATGACAACTGATAACAAACTGTGTGAGGTTCCAATCCAGGATGAGTTTAAAAATCAAGGTGGGGTGTGTTGTCCAACAAATTTTAAAGGCAGGATGCAGAATAAAAATATGAGGTCAAAAACACAATAACTTTCATTTTGTAGCCAATGGAATTTGAATACTTAATGAATATTTGGAATTATGGTAAGGCCTGATACATTTGCTTACATTAGGGGATTAAAAAAGCATATTTTGGACATCTGTATGGAGAGCATAAAACACAGGTTGGGTGGAATACAGGTTGGGACTCAACAATCCAAACACTGTATTTTGATCTTAAGATATATTAGACTTCCATCCACTCATGCCAAGAGATTAGAAATGACAATATTATCATTACAGATAATTTTATTATCTTTGTTGTTCCTCAGGTATGTACAGTACTATTGATGACAATCAGTTGAATGAGCTTGTTCAAATTGCTTCAAATCAGCAACCTGGCATTGGTATAAGAATGCTTAAAGGATATTTGCAAAGCCAAGGGTTCTGCATTCAACATGAACGAATTAGATTATCCCTGCTACGAACTGATCCAATTGGCCTTATGGAGAGATGGAAAACTACCAATAGGAGGCGACAATACAGAGTGAGGTATCCACTCTCTCTATGGCACATAGACAGAACCATAAGCTTATAAGGTAATTGTACCCCTTTTTCAATACTATGGTCATTTAACTGCTAAGGGCAGATACCTGACACTCGCAGGTCAAATTATCCTGACCCAGAGCCATGAAGAAATTCAATCATGGACATTACACTTATGCCATAAATTATCAAGTATTGCTATTCTTTTAAAAAGGATTTCCCCCTCCCCTTCCCCACTCAATGAAATGTTAAAAATCAGGTGAAAAAATACAGGTACTACACTGCATAAGGGTAAGGGATCAGATTAAACAGGTCAAGTTGTATTTGCATCTGGTATCTGCCAAAAAGCATTTAAAGTGCAAATTTGTGTCAAAACTTTTGTCCATGATTTTATTTAAGTTTTGCAACTAGTAACACAAATTCAGTAAACAGGAATCAGTTGTCTAATACAAACTGTCAGAGAGTGCAAGGCAAAATGTTTTCTGGTCGGTAACTTTATAGTGACTTCTTAGAAACAGTTTATGTCCAGACAATAATTATATAGTACGACTATGAGCAATTGATAATAAATAAAAATACCCACACAACTTGCAAGTGGATAGCTGTGCTTGTTTTGATTAGGCTCTTCTTAAAAGAGGTTTGACCCTATCTCGTGTAACATTCTGTTCGTGTCAACAGAGAGCATTTTCCATTTCAACAGATGGAGAATTGCCATCCATGGAGGAGTCAATGGTTTCCCAAGAATCCCGGTCTATTTAAAGGCATCTAATAATAACAAAGCTGGCACTGTACTCTCTTGCTTTCAAGAAGCTGTATCAGTGTTCGGTCTCCCATCCCGAGTACGCTCTGATAGTCGGGGAGCCAAGACCAAGAAATGAGCGTTTCGTTCACCCCTCGCCACAGAAAAGGTTTGACAGTGGATTAAT
>JANCMA020374457.1:0-11399 GCA_024336925.2 Zoanthus solanderi | reverse complement strand
GTGCAGTGCCAAGAGAATAAAAATATCACATCATGTATTTCCAAACACTGACAAGCCTGTTCCTTTTCATCTTGAAACAAAAATCACCTATGTTCCAAATTTGCTGAGTGCATCAACTCCTGAATGATAATTTAAAGATACATGTCTAAACAGTACACTGTAAATGTACTATGTTGTAATTGTTATGGTCCAGACTGTGTGTTTATTACACATGTACAGTGGGCCATATCACTAAAAGAAGGTGGCAGTGCAATAAATGCTGCAAAAGTAACTGAAATTATTTTCATTTGAATCAAGTTTTTCACATAAATATATATTTAAAAGGCTAAAAATTAATGTTTTTGACATAATACTTATAATAAGAACAAATGATTTGAATGATGTAACATCTCTAGCTTTTTATATGTATTTACTACATTTGAAGAACTATTAATATTAATTAAAATTAAGCCGAGAACTTTTATGTATGGTAAAGGTAATAAAATTTACAGATTAAAATTTCTGACCTATTTGTTTTTTCATTAGTGTTCATACACAAACTATATATTGCTAAAACATTTCATACACTGTACAAGTTTTGTAACTAGATGACTTTGATTGATTGCTTTTCATCAGAAGAATATTTTGTAACTTTGATATGTTACGGGGTCACATATACTGATATACAAGAAGATTTTTAAAAAAGTCTTTCAGCAAGTGTACACCTAGCTGATTTCAGTGATACTTAATTTTCTTGTTTATATGTAAAAACATGCACAAATATATGAGAAATGTCACAGCATTGGTAAAAACAAAAGCCTCAGCTTGTATGAAAAAAAAAATGCTGCCAACATGTGTGTACGTTTTAAAAAGTTAAATGAACATTAGAAGGTGTTCTGGCCTGGGCCAATATCAATGACAATGTCAATGGTGAATTTTCCTTAACCAAACCAAAAATTTTATGACTGTCACTATCTCTTCCTTTTTTGTAAAAGACGTGATCAAAAAGTAAAACCCACTTTAACCGTGAACAATTAAATAAAATGATTCTTCGCCTGTGAATTAACTGCAGCCTGATAGCAACGAGGTGGTTTTGGTGGATGTCATTTTAGCATCCGCCAAAATCACCTTCCTTTACACGGCTACAGTATACCCGCAAAACAAAAATGGTGCGATTGTAATATAAAACTGATAATTTCTTGGATGATTAGTTTACCTTGTACTTTACCATCTTGACATAAATTTCTTAAAAATTTAATTACTGATGAGAAAACAACGTAGCCGCCGGATAAAATCTCTTAAATATATAGTTATCAAGTATTAGTTTCGCGTAGAAATCAATGTTCAGTCACTTAAAACACATTAAAACTTTTGATTTTAAAAAATTTGTTTTATTCTGATAAATAAAAATACTCATCATCAAGATAGTTTGTAAAGAAAGCGAGAACAATAAGTGATTCACACTTCACAACATCAAATTAAAGGTTGAGTTAAAGTTCAGTATAATCAGTTCCGGCAGCGAATAAATTCATTCTAATTATGCGAACTAGAGCTCATTCTCCCGACCGAGGTGGTTCTGGCGGATGGAATCTAATGCTGACCTCTCTAGCTCTAGTCTTTCCCGGCCCTTAAATTATTGGTTAACACAGGAGACTAGGGAAGACTTCCCCTAAATCAGTCAAAGCAGGGATAATGGCGTCGAGTCAAGGAGAAAATTGAGACACACCACAACAATATAGTTAAAGTAAAAACTATTTTTGGTTTAGATTTGCATTTTGTTACTTTTTATTTCTTATTGTAAATAAACATCAAATAGAAGTTCTCAGCTTTTACCTATGATTAAGTTTGCAAAGAAACGTTTGCTTTTTACGGGATTACTAAAATCTAAATTCTCCTTAGTTTCTTTTATAACTTTTAATGACTCAAATCTTCTTCGCTTGTCTGACGAATTTCTGCTTTTTGTTGTTAAAGTTTTAACGGCATGGCTGATTAATGTGAAGACTGTAACCCCGATTGTGTCAAAGTAAGAAAGAGGTAGGCATTTTAAAATTTATTGGTAAGAGTAGTTTTAGTTTGTGGAAGAGAATTGTTTCAATTTATTGCACCATTTTTAGTTGCTCAACTTTTGAAATTTGAATTTACTATTCGATTTTCTGCCTTACATTTAGTGGAACCGTTTAGCTGAGGTAATATTATTACATGGTTTAGGCATTTTCTGATATGATTCAATAAATATTCTGAATTTGTTAATAGTTTAGAAGGCATGAGTCTCGGACTCATGCAATTAAGCTATATTAGTTTATTACCAGCCATTGTATGCTAATTTGGTAGTTTTTGGCACGTGTGTGCGGGCAGTTTTCATATCTATGTTATTGTCATAGTTTAAACCTTAAGAATGTCAAGAATGTGTTAAGTTTATTTTCAGGTTAATCACATCAGAAATTGTAGATGTAAAAAACGAATTAAGCCTCAATGGTCAATCGCATATATAAATTAAAACAACGTTAAAAAGGTACATTTATATATTTTTAACTACAATAGCAGAACAGAGCAGAAAAGGAAACATGGAGTATGATATGCATCGATAAGTATGCTATATGAGTTTGGGACTTACAGTAATTTTACTGGGCCTTTACTGATAATATGGTAACTGATATAAAATTTAAATAAATTTGGGATATAACTTTACTAACAACTCTAACAGAAAAAATATGAAATTTAAACAACTTTGGGGCAACTAAGGATCTGTTTACATGCAGGTGGGTAACCTGCTTGGGCGGGTAGCCTGTCTCGGTGGAGTAAAAAACAGCTTGCAATCTTACCACCCGGGGACCCAGGTAACCTAGTTTTACAAAAATAATGACCAGTGAGCTCTAATTGGAAGGCTTGTAATGTTTATTTTTTAATGATCTTACACGTTTGTAAACATTAATCTGGAAGCCCAAACTTGAACATATCTTTAACATATTTTTAATATATCTTCCCATGCCTTATATTAATTTACATTGTACAGTGTTTTCACTTCTTAATATGACTGATATGTAATCCTGCCCGCAATGCTTCAATTTTGATATATACAGTAGTGGAAATTTTAACTTTTTGTCATCTCTGTCCTTCACAAACACCAGCTTGTCTGGCTTCCCTTTTTCACTGGAGCAATCTTCACTCCTTGAAGCCAGGCGATTATAATATGCCTTTGCATGAAAATGAGGCTGGTAGTACCTGCACCTACCACTATACATATCCTTTCATAATAATTTGTATAGTACATGTGTTTTGATTGGTCTACTTAAGTGTCTTTTCGTAGCATATTGAAGCATGAAAATGATGTGAGAAATATAGTTGGCCGTCTCCAAGTTGTAAGAATTTAAAATTTTATGAAAGAGATTAAAGTTTTAAAATGCACTTCGTATATCGTCTTTCCCGTTGTTAAAACTGAAAATAATAATTTTATAAAAGAAATAAAACATGTTCTCCTTGTGGCTTCATAGCCTCGTGAAAACATCAGTAAAGTTTGTGACAATAATATTCTCAAACAGGTGATCTAGTCAATCTACTTTTTTTACTTTTTTTATCATGTTAAAAGTGTGTTGTTTCATAAGTGGAGTAATTTTTTGCTGGGCTTTCTTCCTGATAATGGAAAAACCTAAAAAAAACAGCAAAAATTGGATTTGTTACTTGTTACCTGTGACCCATGACCTGTGATCTGTGTTTTAGACCTACCAGCTTTGCAGTAGCGTTGGACTACCAAAATTCCAAGGGCCCAACTAATTGAGTAATTCATTGGTTTTACATCATTCACACTTACAATTAAATCAGTGTTTCTTGATTATTTTTTTTTCAAATTTATTTACTAATCCAAAGGCATTTCATTGACAGAGTGAAACTTGTCTTCACATCATGCTTCTAAAATTGTACCTGAGTCAGTCAATCAGTAATTGGCTTCATCATTTATGAAATGTCTTTGTTGCTTTCAAAACTAAAAGCTTATCCATATATGATTGGAAATAGTTCATAAAGACCATCTCGTTTTGTGTCTTGCCACTTAAAGATGAATTAAGCAAAGATGTTTTGAATTCACTTCTGCTCAAGGAATGCATTTTAGTTTTTACTATCACTTGTCATATTATCTAAAGTAGTTATGTGTTCAACTTGCAAACAATGTGATGTCATATGTGGTTCTAGTCTAGAGCTCAGACCCTGGATAAATTTTTACTTAATGAGCATTAAATTAGTCTTTTACAACCATCAAATATATTATAAGAAAACACCAAGAAAAAAATCTATGTCATATAAACTTTAATATTATCTTTAACAACTGAAAATTGCTCAGTGTTTATACAGTGTATAACTCCACGGGAAAGAAATTCACTTAACTTAGATCCGAGTGAAGTACATTCATTAGTGTAGATCAGTGCAGTAGACAAAAATTGAACGTGATGACTAATTTTAGTATTTAATCACCAGAAGATAAATGTACAATGTTCCTTTAGGCTGATGACATATATACCAAAAGTGCTAACAGATGAGTCGATATAAATCAATAACAGAAGTCGTAAATCGGTTCAAACTGAAATAGCAATAAAATACAAAAACTACTGTACTTTGAGCTAAATACAGTAAAACTACAAATGCAATAACATTGGATAAAACGATTTAACCATCTTATACTTAATTAAACACTTTTATTTTCTTTTTTCTTTTAATTTGCCAGAACACACCAAGATTTGAACTACTGACTTTTAGATTTGGTTTGGATCTGTAGTCCTACTTCATCTCCACTTGACCATGCAAGCAACCGTTGCTAGCATACAAATTAATTTTTTTTAGGTATCACTAGTTATTGGTCTGAGACGGATATGAGAAAAATAAACTGGTTTGAAAAAAAGAAACTGGTTTGTACTAGTTCAAGACAACTTGTACCAGTGTAAGAAATATTGCACTGGCTGGATCAAAATAAATTGAACCAGTTCAAAATCATATTGACCCTAAACTAAAACATGGCCATCAGATGACAGCTGAACTATTAAAAAAACATCAATATGGTATGGGTTCTCATAATATTAATTTTTTAATTTTATTATACAACTCACTGTAAGCCCAAAATAAAAAATTAAGTAAAAACATGTTAATTTTCTTTTTTAATGATTTTATATACAGAATACTATAACTGTGGATACAGCTGTTTATTATTAGTCATGCCTCGTGGTCGTAAAGAGAAGGATACATCTAACAAAGACAAGGAACCCAGATCAAGGGAGTCCAAACCCAAAAGCACCTACACTTCATGGATCTTGCAAGCAATTGCAAAAGTTAAAGGACAGAAACAGAGACCAAGTGAGGACAGAATTTCTCATGTACTTCAAACCCAGTATGGGCTAAAGAAAGATGAAATTTCTGAACAATTGAGATTATGTGTCAAAAATGGCAAAGTTTTAAGAGTTACATTTAAAGGGCAATCTTCTTATAAGGACCCAGCCATGTCATCTCACAGTCCTCGAATAGCTGTCGAGAAAGGAAATGATTATAGAAGTATTGTAAAGGAAGCTCTAGATAATATTCTTGATGACAGAGGGGCAACTTTAAAGGGTATTGAAAACTACATAAAGGATCGGCATAGCAGCAGCATTCACAGTGACTCAACTTTAGTATCTCTTATAAAAACTGCCCTTGATAAACTACAGACAGCAGATAAAGTTGTGAAAGAGGGTACACACTACAGAATGGCTGAACCTGCACCAAAGGTACTTATTATATAATAAATATAAAGTGTATTTACTGTGGTTTTCTTTGGATCACAATTATTAGAAATCTTGCAGTGATGGGCTGAAAAATAATATTTTTTACTTTAAGGTTACGGTACGCTTTGAGCAGTGCTTTGAGTTTATAACTGTATATCTTCTTTGTTTTATGTCACACACCCTTCACCCTTGTATACACCGTTGGAAAGGTTATGAAATTCTCTACATACTGGTATAAATTGTTTTATAGAAATTATTTTTGTATGTAAACATGACCTTGTTAATTTAGACTGAAAAGTTTTCCTTTGCGGAGTTCCAACTAACCGACATTTTAATGACCGACATTTTAATGTCTTGAGTATTTTTTTGTTGTTAAAAAATTAGTTTAACTTAAATTCCAAAATGGTGTCAGGGATTTTTGATAGCATAATATTTTGCAACATTAAATTTTTAGAGCTGATTCAATAAACTTTTACATTTTGTACTGTAAATGATTAGAATTGAATTTATAAAAAGAAAACTAATTAAAATATAAATTGATTTTCCAAATTTCCTGACACCATTTTGGAGTTCATGATATAAATTATCATTGTGCCAAATTTTGTGGTGACAGGTAAAATACTGATTGAGTTGTAACTTTTTATATAGCCACATACACAGACTGTTAAAATTTGTTTTGTGAAAAACGCATTTAAAATAACACTGCTAAGTTGTTTGTTTACTTCTGGTAACAGTTTCACTTGAAATGTATCTCAAGAACCAAATTACAGCATTTGAAAATAATTTTTTTACTTTGAAAGCTGCTTTTAAGGACAAGCATTTTCTATCAAAAAATAAATTTTGATAATTTTTTGCATTTCAAAGTGTATCATACTGTAACTTTAAATTTGATCATCAGTTGAAGTTTATTTACCGTGGTGTGCGAATAATACAGTATTTTTACTTTGATTGCCCTTAATCAATCAATCATTCCATTTGTGATCTGGGTTTCTGTATTTACTCCACTTTAACACCAATCTCTCCAACTTCCACTCTCCATCTCGCTTGATTCAATATGGCATCATTTTTTTCTAACCCGACACTCTTGCTTTCCTTCTTCTACTTGTCCTCCTTGCTTCCTCTTGCCCTTCATTTCAAACTCCAATGCTTTTCTCAAAACATGCCCATCATTCCTCCTTAACACATGCCCGTACCTTCTCACTCCATTTGCCTTTACCATTTGAATCACTGTTTCCTTCAATCCCAGCATCTCCATTAGGTCCTCAGCTGTCCTCTTTTTCTCCATCAGTTTTTCACCACACATTGCTCTCACCATTGCTCTCTAGGTCCTTCTCACAATTGCCATCTCATTTTCCCTCAAACACCATGTCTCACTTCCATATAACCTCACCGATCTTACACAACTCCGATACAGTAAACCATTCATTTCATCAATTGAAGTTTATTTACTGTGATGTGCTGAAAACGTTTTTTCTTTAATTATCAATTGAAGTTTATTTACTGTGATGTGCTGAAAACGTTTTTTCTTTAATTATCAATTGAAGTTTGATGTTACAAATTGTAAATTGATTTTGTGTTAAAACACAAAAAAAATAGCATGGGATAAATCCCATGACAACAGGACATTTATTATTTGAATTCCTAATCCTGTGCAGTCCAATAGAATCCCGCAAGTCTTCATGGGACATTAATTTTTTGCACTGCTTATTATAACAGTACTGTAACATTCAATCATGTTAATGTATATAATTATATATACATATATATATATTAACTAGAAATAACTTTAAAGTTGACAGTTATGATCATCATTGTATAGTAAACGATCTAAAAAGTTAGAATTTGACCATTAATGGGATGATGATGGTGCTGGTGTGTGATGATGATGCTGGTGTGTGATGATGATGATGGTGTGTGGTATATATGGTGTTATTATTAACCCCTCATCGTATTAACTGGCAAACACTGACTCCCTACAATGATAATCAGAAAATTTTCATTCTTGGCTTGCCTAAATTATGTACCAGGGCTGTCCCTAATTATTACTGGCAGCCAGCTTTTGTCGGATACTTTTCAATTAGCCACTTTCACAATCATGCACAGTGCACAGATTTTCCTATGTTTTGGCGGGCCACAGGTCTTAAAAATCTTACGGACTCTTGCGATCCTGACAACACAATGGGAAATGAACACAGTGCACGATTATAAAAAGACTTTGGAAAAGAAAGCAGTACTTTAATCACGGAAACCACGATATTCGTAAGACCTGCGGCTCACTCAGTCAGTGAGAATTGCACCTTGCGCATGATTGTGAAAGTAGCTAATAAATTTTTTTTGTTATTTTAAATAGCATAATTTAGCCCCAAACCTCCCTACATGCCAGCTACGTTTCCACTTTTGCTGCCTGTTTCAAATTATGTGGACAATCCTGCTAATACATATCCAAAAATAAATCTTTCAGTTGCTCTTACACAGTTTTTACATCAATAATGACAACAAAATCTGTTTTTTTAAAAAAATCTCATTTAGCCCCAAGGCAAACTCCAATCCAGATCTCAGCAGGAAGCTGATCTTAGTCTCAAACAAGAACTTGATCCTAATGAGGAGGACGGTGAGCCAGAGCCACCACAGAAGAAAAAGAAAGGAGCAAGTCCCAGTCCCCTGTGTGGTTTTTGCCTTGGAACAGCTGACAAGAACAGGAAGGGAGAAGCAGAAATTTTGATTTCCTGCAGCGATTGTGGAAATAGTGGTTTGTAGCAATTTTCTTTACTGTTATATCATTACTAAAATATCAACCTTAGGAATTCTACATGTATACGTGTCATTCATTCATGAGTAAATTTAACCTTAATTTACATCCACTGATATTGCAAGAAATTTAATGTAGATGTTTGATATCTGATAAAAAAATTCAGTTTTACTGTGTATACCAAAACAATTGTTTGTTAGCAGAGGTTACCCTACAGTATGTAGCTGATTGATTTTGGTGAGTTGCATAAACCGATACTGGTGTATCATTGGTGCAAATAGATATCTGAACAGACATAGCTATAATGGAGCTGAAAAAAATAGTAAAACAGTTACTGTTCATCAGCAGGATGCCTAAATTGTGTGCAATTCTACAATTGTCCATCAAGTGTTTAGAAAATGAAGACTAAAGACCGAAGGTCTGGAAAACGAAGACCAAAAATGAAGACCCAAAATTTTAAAACCGCCTGCAAAAGCAAGGAAATCACTTCTTTTAGCTCTTACTGGAGTCTAGTAGCATTTTTGAGCAAATAACCAAAGGATCTTTCTTTTTCAGATCCGGAAAACAAAGATTCTCAGTTAAAATAAAAAAATATAAAACAGTATGTATAAATAAACAGATCAGAGGTGTTATATTTAATGTGCAATCTTTTACGGGACACTAACGTTTTCCAGATCCGAGAAACAAAGTCCCTTCGGTTAATGTATTTGCTCAAAAACACTACTAGGCTTCAGTAAGAACTAAAACAAGTCATTTCCTTGCTTTTGCTGACAGTTTTAAAATTTGGGGTCTTCGTTTTTGGTCTTTGTTTTCCGGATCTGTAGTCTTGGGTCTTGGGCCAGGTTTTCGTTTTTCGAACACGCTGAATGATACTGTAAAAATAATTGTTGTTCTGATCAACTGAAGCATCGGCATTACTATTGTGAGAAAACTATTTGTAGAGGCAGGGGAGGGAGCGGATGATTTTGTTAAAATACAGTAGGCTAAATAAAACTTTCTAAGATGAACCATGAGCTGCCTTTGAGAAAGGGAAAGATGACTCCAAATAACAAGAAAAATTTCCTTGAAAGAATAGCATCACTCTTGATATGATTTTTCATCAAAAGTGTTATGGAAGCTACAGGGCAAACAACTTCCAGTTGTCTGGCAGTTATAAACAAGTTATTTCAGCTTTTGAAAGAGTAATTTTACTGAAGAAATACTTGTTCATGCAGACGACTAGGTCGGAGATCTCAAGTCTCACGCATTGAGCGTGAGTCTAACACATTTTGACGTAATCTCACACTCTCATGCTGACACCAGCATTTCTCACACATTGGCACTCTCCTGGAATGAGAGGTGATTACAAATTTCTAAATTGTTCCTTTACTCACACTTAACTTTGGCCGATATTGGAACTTTTATGAAATTAATGCATTTACATCAAATTGAAAATCTTAAAGTTCAAAACTTTTCGAGAAATCCCCGTAATCCTCATAGGAATTGATTTCGCCTTTGTGACTCCACCACAAGGAGTAGAAAAATATCTCATTCCAAATTTGAGATCTTAATCAATAAAGCTTTGCTTACACAGGAGCAGACATAATGTAAAATAGTAAAATTGAAACGACGTTTCGGCATCATCTCGATGCCATTTTCAAGATTAAAAATTGAAACTTCAATGCAAGTGGTGCTTTAAGCAATTAAACTTGAACTCTCTTTTTGCGTTAAGTTATTTAACTGCCTATTGTCTATTGTTTAATTACTTAAAGCACCACTTGCATTGAATTTTCAATATTAATCTTGAAAATGGCATCGAGATGATGCCGAAACGTCGTTTCAATTTTACTATTTTACATTATAATAATTATTTTTCAAAACTCCTCAGCCACTTGTTGTAAATATTATGAATATGAAAAATACAAATGCAAAAGTTGACTCTGACGTGTCTTCGTGGCCTCCAAATAATTTTTCTTTCATACTTAAAGCTTTCTTCTTGCACTACTAAGTTATCAAAACTAATGTATGCCCAACTCAAAAATGTGACCATGCCATGTCTTCATGGTCTCCCAGTAGTTTTTCTCTCATACTCAGAGCCTTCTTGTGTTCGGCATGGGCGCTGTTAAATTCATTGAGATTGTTGTAAGTACACCCAAGAACATAATAAGACTCTGCTGTGTCCTTGTGGTCTCCATGTAGTTTTTCTTTTATACTCAGAGCCTTCTTGTGTTCGGCATGGGCGCTGTTAAATTCATTGAGATTGTTGTAAGTACACCCAACTGCATAATGTGACCGTGCCGTATCCTCCTGATCTCCAAGTAGTTTTTCTCTCATACTCAGATCTTTTTTGTGTTCCTTAAGGGAGCTACTAAAGTCCTTAAGATTGTTGTAAATACACCCAAGCACAAAATGGGACCGTGCTGTGTCTTAGTGGTCTCCCAGTAGTTTTTCTCTCATATTCAGAGCCTTCTTGTGTTCGGCATGGGCGCTGTTAAAATCAGCGAGATCGTTGTAAGTACACCCAAGCACATAATGTGACTGTGCCGTTTCCTCGTGGTTTCCCAATAGTCTTTCTCTCATACTCGGAGCTTTTTTGTGTTCCTCAAAACCGCTACTAAAATCCTTAAGATTGTTGTAAATATACCCAAGCACAAAATGGGACCGTGCTGTGTCTTAGTGGTCTCCCAGTAGTTTTTCTCTCATACTCAGAACCTTCTTGTGTTTGGCATGGGCGCTGTTAAGATCATCGAAATTGTTGTAAGTACACCCAAGCACATAATGTGACCATCCCGTTTCCTCGTGGTCTCCCAGTAGTTTTTCTCTCATACTCAGAGCCTTCTTGTGTTTGGCATGGGCCCTGTTAAGATCATCGAGATTGTTGTAAGTACACCCAAGCACATAATGTGACCATCCCGTTTCCTCGTGGTCTCCCAGTAGTTTTTCTCTCATAC
>JANCMA020374353.1:0-11400 GCA_024336925.2 Zoanthus solanderi | reverse complement strand
ATAGGGTTTCATCAACTGATTCAAAAGTTAGAATGAATAACACCAATCATTTCTACTCTTCAAGACAAACAAAATGAAATGGTCACTATATAGGGTTTCATCAACTGGTTCAAAAGTTAGAGTGAATAACACCAATTATTTCTACTCTTCAAGACAAACAAAATGAATGATCAGTTTATCAGGTTTCTCGAAGGGTTCAAATGTTAAGACGAATAACACCATTCAATTCTGTTCAAGACAAACAAAATAAATGGTTATTTATAAGATTATATTTCATAAACTGGTTCAATGTTATCGGATGAAGAAAAGTAACAAAATGAAAGGTTATTTTTTATGGTTTCATCAATGGGTTCAGATATCAATTCATGAACGGTTTCTTCAAAAGTTAGCTTTCTGTAAAACTGGGATTTTGCGGCATAAAAGTTTACCGACGCGGTACGGAAGAAGGTGCTTCATTTTAAACTATTTCTGAATGATTATAATTTTTATGAATTTTACGTTTAATTTATGTTGTATGATGCTGGCTTGATGTAGAACCATGAAATTCGACAAATTGATGGGTTTGCATCAAAATTCCAACTTACCCTTCCCCTGAGGCGGCGTTTCTTGTCAACGCAGATATACAACTTGGTAACAGATCCCCGAATGCGCACCCTTCCAAAGCCTTCAGATTCTATTACCAGCTTAGCTAAGAGGCAGATATGTAAATACATTATTATTTACGGCGAAAAAAAAAATCCATTGCTATGGGGCAGAAAATTAAAGTAAGTTAAAGGGGTTTGAAACTTAGTATTCATCGGTTGCAACCACAAGCTTAAATTTGCATAACAGACAAGATAATTTCATTGTGAACAAACTTACAAAAGAAAAGTGTCTGCAAACATATTGTAATTATCTTTTGACTAAAGTTCAAGGCTTTTCGTCAGGAATTTTAGTGGCTTAATGGCTGTTAAGTGGTAACGATATCTCAATTAGAAAATTTGTCTTACACCTGAAAACAAAATTTTAAAAAAATGAAAAAATTTCTAAATACAACCACGAAAGGGGTATATCATGATAGCTTTTCTTCCAACTGAATTTCCTTCATTATAAAACTAATGTCCATGAACGCTTTCCCAGTCGTATGTGAAATGGTTCATTTTAAAACAAGAACTGCATACATAGAATGCATGCAATTTGTGTGATAGATGGCGGCTTAGCACATTAGAGCCCCATGACTGACACCTCGGCTGGTGAGAATTTATTTTGATGCAATTGCAACTCCGGACTTGTTTGAAATTGTTTCACCAATGCTCCAAAAATTCATGAACAAGATACAAAAACCCGTCAGATTCAGCATTATACAAAAATGCAAATCAACATTGAATATTAAAAGATTATAAAATTAAACTAAAAATTACTCTGTTTTGTTAAATGACTTATATATGCTAAAACGCTTAAGAATTTTTAAAAGATTTTTTTTAGCTGATAATTAATGTTTAAACTCAACTACAAAATTTCTGTGAGTTAAAAGTTAATTACCTTTACGGAACGTTAACTTTCTGAGTTGCCAAGTTGTAGTTAATTATGCATCTAATCAAGTGCCCAGTCTTTTTAAAACAAGTTTTTAGCATTGTTAAAACCGAAGTCATAATTTTAAGCCTGACAGAGAGCCGACAGTTTTGCCTTTGTACACAAAAAACCATAAGTCGCGGATTTAAATTGGTCTACTGAAAAGACCTCGTCTGAGGGTTTCGCTGCTAACAAGTACAGGAAGATAATGCTGTGAATCATGCATTTTTGCAAGGATTAGACCCAAAATAAATCGAAACAACACAATAAAATCTTGGGAGGTCTTGCCAACGAATTTTTTCTGTGAAATACGTATATGCAGCTTAATTAATTATGTCAGTTCTTAGGCCTTGTCACCTCAGTATTTCCTACGCTAATCGCGGTCGGTAGTTCACAAATTCTTTACCACTTACTCCTTTCACTACTGTGTAAACAGAACCGGATAAGCAAATGAAATCCCAACATCAACGTTTTCACCGGGTTTAAAAATAAGTAATTTATTTTTATCTTTATCAAGTGAAAAAGGAAAGCAACCTTTAAAGGCATGAAAAAAGGAAGTATGAGATTAGCAAAAAGACAAACTGACATCATTTCTTTGAGGCAAAATGTTGACTTCTGTATAATGTCCATAATTGATTTTTTTATCAATTTTTTGAGAAGGTCTTTGTACAACCACTGTTTCACCGAATGATGATCCATTAGTGCTGAGCGGAATGTACCTTAGAATGCAATGCTATGTCAAGAATGTGGCCCTTTCACGATATCTAAACAGATAATTATAAACTTTACTTTATTTGAACATTGGAAAACAACTCAAAAGCTTAGTGTTTCAGTCGTGATGCATACAATGCGCTTTTTTCTAATCATCAATAGAAAATTGAAGGCGGTAGACCGACTATAAATAAACACGTGGAGCAAACATGTGGAACAATTTCCATAATCCTTTCTTGTAATATTGAAACACAGTCGATGTAAATGGCCCTATTCGTTTCACATTTAAAGTTTTGAACATAAAATGTATTTTAATTACTTTTTGTTAGAACTACGATTGATTTTTATGAACAATGAAGAGGGACATGAAAATAAACTTGCTGTTTAGCCTGAGTCGTTTTTAGAGTAAAATGTTTTACCAAAAACCTGTGCAATCCCTCGCTAAATGCATTTTTTTAAACAGTGAAAAACTTTTCAAAAAATTGTTTTTGAGTTGTAAAACGCTGCTTTAGCCGAGATTAAAAAAAAATAATAATAAATAAACTACAACTTTTTCTGCAACAATAACATAAAAACAATTGACAAACCATATTTATCTCCGTCTGCACCCAACGCATCAATGCTTCGGTTCGGTAGAACTCTAACATGTTTGCCACTGTTTCTTGAGTAGAGCTGGGTATTTTTCCTATAGGGTAAACTGTTAGGATCACCCTCTTTTTTCCCTTTCTGAAATATAGGATCGAAAAGCTTTTTGTTTGCCAACGACGAAGACTGTGAAATAAGAAATTAATAAGATTAAGTTAGGTTTCGCTCACATTGTTGAAAAGCTTGTACTTCTTAGTAAGAAAGAAATAAACAAAATCACCTACTCTTTTTTTTCCTTGGGCTTGGCTCTCTAGTAGATGGAAGCTTGAAGGAAAAAGAAAATAAGAGCCTTTAGAGGAGTGTTGCCGTTACCGAGAAAATTCAAAATCCAATAAAGATTAGGCGAGAATCAGTCGTTAAAATCTCTGAGATAAATACATTTCGCGATACTAAAGATAATCTGTGGAATCTTTAAACAAAGTAAACTAAAGAGAGAAAACCACGAGAACCAGTCGAAGCTGCAATATTTTGTGTTGATTTGCATAGGTTTAACAATGAACACCTTGATACTTACAAGATAATACAGAGTGCAAAGGAGAGCTTGATGCATCGTTGAAACATCTTTGCTGTTGTTAATACTCGAGCAGTTTCAAAGTGAATGGTGATAGAAATGTTTTCGTGTAGCTTTTATCCCACGTCAGTGATGACTACCGGAGTCCCAGCATGTGGGAAATGGTGACTAAATAGCTCTCTGAAAGGTGTCAGCGGAAATGTAATACATATCCACTCCTACGCACTCGTGAAAGGAAGAAGGATGAGCGATCAGTCATAGAGCTCCGGTTGGACGGACTAAAATATCATCGTTTAGCTAAGTTTGAACAGCAGCTCTCTGCTAATGTGGAATGAATATTTCTCTCAGGTCAGTGTAAAGTAATTTGAAGGTGTGTTCTAAATCACGGTTCAAACAATTAACTGCAAATGTAATTAAGATCTTTATCAAGAGTATTATCTTGTCGCGAAGTCGGCCGTACCGGGATGACCTTCCAAAGTGTCACTTTGAGTGATTCACGCCCTAATTAAATATAAAACACTAAATTGTTTTGCACCATTTTGCTCATGACGTGGAACAAGAGACAAAATGGCACTGGTAAAGCAGGACCGAGAGGCTCGATGAGATCATGCAACCACAGATGACCGAACAATAAAACTGGTTGAAATTTTTGTATGTTTTAATTATAGTGTCGCTTGCTGAGCACATAAATATTACGACTTACAAATGGCATATCGTGGGGCTTTTTTCAATAACCCGCTTTGGATAAGCAACACGACTAAAACAATACATCAATAAAACTTTTCACTTTTGTGGCCAACAGAAGAATAGATAATCTGCGACAGATCTCTTTATCTTAAGAAGCAATTCTTTTCACACATTTTCTATTAATTTTTCTCAGCTGAGCAATAAAAATCTTAGAACACCTTTAGAATTTATGTTAATTGTTAGTCAGCATGTTATAACGAGCTTCGTTCCTTCTTGTTGCGTCCTGAGTGAAAAAAAGTGTTAAAACCGTTGTGCTTCTTCAATGATTATAACTTTTTAATGACAAAAGAGGAATCCGTGAATCAAACAATCAATAAAACGCCTTCGTTACAGATCATTAATTTCTGCAAACAAACAACAATTATCATTAAGGGCACCAAAATCTGGCAAATAGTTTTTTAGTGCTTATTTCAGCAGTTTAAGAAATTACAGTGCTTGTCTCAATATCAATTGCTCAGTTGCAGGAAAATGTTTGAGATTTTGTCGGCTTATCTAGAATATTTCCTAAATTCTTTTAAAAGCATTTATTAAAACAAAAAAATGAAGTGTTAAAGTGCTCCTAGTAGCTTCCTTTAGCTACCTAAATGATGCGACTCGGCCCATTTGAAGTTAGTTACTTATGCCGGTATATAAAACACACAAAACAAGAAAAGGACAGCGAGAGGTGTAAAAGTTATTCAAGTATGTTACCGTTTTAATGGCGGTATCGGAAAAAAATTGAAAACTTTGCTAAGAATTTCCCTTAATCTTCTCTCTGCAAACATAACTCACCTTTCCATAACAAAAAGGTGTTACCGTCTTTAAGCGGTCTTTTATACCCGGAAGAACCATGACGTCTTATGATGGGCCTGCGGTTCGATTCTAATTAATTCTAAAATACAAACAAAACATTGGAAAGTTACGAGTAAATGTGCAACAAAAACTGGACAGCGTTGTTTGTCAACAGGATATTCTAAAATTTGTGATCAAGATGGCCTGTCAAAGTATATCAATAATAAAGGAATTTCCGATGTTAGCTTGCCAGCTGATTGTAGTCATGCAGAACTAATACTTAAAAGTGAAATTATGACATGGTCCTTGTGGGGTTTAAGGACCTAGGGACATAAAATCAAATTAAAAAGCAATTGCAGTTGAAATTTGTGCATTCAACGCTAAACACTAACGCTGTTAACTTTCATATTTTTCCATTTTTCGAAGAAATGCTCCGCAAGTCAAATTTGACTCATCTTTCCGTAGCGACAATACTCATATCGTATTTTTTCCGTCTCTTTTGCTTAAATCATTTTATTACTGCAATTTTTAATCGTCTCATAATTATTTCACATCTCTTATGTTATAATAAGGACAGCATAAAATATTCAGTTGTGGCCTCTACAGAATATGGCGTTGTCCTTATTTTTGTAGTAAAACTAAAAGGTGTGCGTCATCAGAAATCGCGTCCCGCCACGGCTCTGTCACCACTTGCGATTTTCCGTTTAATGCTTTTAAAAGTAAACATCAAACTTGATCGCTAACCGGCGCAAGCCAACCGAGGTCGCTTTATGTTTCCTCTACTCTTTTTTATCACATCAGTAGTTTGATATGGGCTGATATTACTTGACGATACACTTGATACGAATCTATATTTTATTGCCTATTTCCGTTACCTTTCACAGCTCATTCCTCTACGAGTCAACTCTTTATGAAGGGTGCAGATAAAACTTGCAGTGATGAAAACTCAAAAGACATTATGCTATGATATCTTTATGAAACCAAAGTGAACAATATATATTCCGAGATGGTACACCAAAACAAAACTAAACTGTTTAATTTTATGACTGTTTAAAAAATAGCCCACGGCCGATCTGTAACTTCAGTGATATATTCTCGCCTGTTTTCCTGCCATGTTTCAGTAATTTGCTATGGAAGTATTAGAGATAGAAATAAATACTTTGTAATTGGGAAAATCTGGACTTTACAAGATTTTAATTTCTCTGTGACCTTTGTCTTCCTCCAGTTCTTTGACTTTCTCGTAGCGGCATCTGTGATTTCTTCATTCGTGTATATTAAAGTCAAATTTTAAGAATGTCAGAATTGAACATGGCTTATTCTAAAATTAGTAAAATTATTTGACAATGGTTTAATATACATTTTTTTTATGCGAATCATATTTTTCCCCGATGCTCGCAATTCTTAAAATTTTGACATTTTGCCAAAAATAATTCTTAAATAATTCTTAAATAATAGTTTCAAACAAGGTCCTCATTTTGTCGAAGCAGTGAAACTGAAAGTGGTTAAGGATCGAGACTCAGTATGATTCTTAAAAAATTCTTAAAATTTCCGAAATCTGAGCCTCATGATTCTTATAAACTGGATTCTTATTTTAAAAAGTGTGTAATGTAAGCTATTATATTACTCAGCGATGAATAACTGCTTTGCTGCTAGCCCATATGGAACTTTGCGTTGCTGATCCAAATGAGTACATCTTGGGACACTTGGTAACCAAGCAACACTCAGAAACAACAATAAGATCTCCAAGAAATAACTTAGACCTAAATTATTTTCGTAAAACTAATTGATAAAGTATTCTATACAAATCTACAACATGAAAAATACGTAAAATTTAGAAAAATTAAAATGATTTTGAATCGAAGAATCAAAAGAAATTTGTCTTAAAAATAAAATCGTTCAAGACCAAGTAAATCCAATTCTATGGAGAGGAAACCAGTTGTAGAATTGTACACAGTTTAGGTATCCTGCTGATAAATTTTAAACAATAACTGTTTTGCTATTTATTTTCAGCAGCATTCTAGTTATGTCTTTTCAGATATCTATTTAATTGTAAATTCGTGCAAAGTCTTTTTTGTTAAAGTAACTAACAGCTGTTTATTAAGTTTGGAAATCATTTAAAGCCTTAAAAATCTCGATTTATTGTTCAAAGCACTTCACTAATGGCTATGACAAGAAGATTAAGCTGCCTTGAATCAAGTTAATCAGTAATTTAAGTAAAAAAACTTTAAACTGACATATGGCGGCAGCGCTCAAACTATGTCACTCCTGTTTTAGTTCTACTACTGTCAAAATGTTTTAGGATTGAGTAAAAGATTGCGAATAAATATTAATTTTACCTTGAATTAACTCCCCGAAAAAAAAAAAAGATTGAATAAGTTTTAAGGAAATCTTTATATTTAATCTTTACCAAGTCCAAGATGAAAGTTAACGTGACTTGCACAGAACTTGTGGAGGCGTGTTTATTTCTCTCTCCAAAACCTTTATTATAAACACTCAATGCTATCAGTATGCTTACTAAACGCTGAACAATTTCAAGATAGCAATGTTTATATGGCAAGATAATTATCCGATGTGAAAAGGCGGTTTCCCTAAAAATGTTTAATGGTATTGTCGGGATAGTATCTAGATAAGAAAGGTTAATTTGGGCGCCAGTTAATGGCATTTATAGAATGTTTACTTTTCGGCTTTGAGTGAAAGCATACTTTAAAGAATTTTAAAATTCGAAAACGAATTTGTTCTTTTTTCATAGATTTTGTTACGCAATCAAGGAAAGAGGAAATTGAAATAAAATTTCAACTAATTCCATTGAAAACTCTTGGATCCGTGATTAGAGGTTTTTGAATAATCCTATCACTGATTCTACACCAACTCCAAAACAGCTTAACATGGATTGTTTACACTTGAGCCTAAGATTGTCCTGAACGGATAATAATTTTCTGCATTAGCTCTTATCAGCGTGTGCAGCTTTCAACACAGTTTTGTAACTTTTAAGATCTGCATCAATCAGGCGACACAAAAGTGGGGAAGATTGGCGCCTTCTTACTGGCAGAATTTCAGTTCTATTTTGTGAGAAATGTAGTCTGCTAGACGTCTTTGCATTGATAGTAGGGGATTCTCAACATGTCTGGGAAGCATATTATAACCGAAATAGATTGTTTTGGCTATTCAGAAAACTTGAGATAAATTCTATTCATTTTAATCAAAATATAAACATCACGTTTCTGATAACAAGGCAAATCAGTAACATCACTTACGATACATCTCAACTCGAAAATCTTCTACGAAAAAAGATGATTAAAATTAATTTATGACATACATACTTTTATGTCTACGTTTATCTATATTGAAAGTATTCTAATCTGCACGCAAGCGTTTCTGGAGGCGCTACAGTTACGATTCCTAACACTTACATTATCAAATTTAGCTTTGCATTCCTTTGTGAAAAATCCTACGGAATTATAAGCAATTTGATAAAACGTCAAAGGTTTCGAAAACGTACCCGATTTAAATACTATACTAAACAATTTTAACAGGAAAGTAGCATTATATTTTACTAACGAAACTATGCCCATGCTAAAGATTATTTTAATCATTTCTTACCATGAATGGAAAGGGAACAAATACAAACAAATTCCTCTATCGGTAATATGAGCTTGATAGGGGAAAAACGGGGTAAGTCATCTTATTCTCAAATGTTTTTGTTTCTTGGCTCCCTTTGTTTAACTAAATGCAACGCATTGGTTTTATTTTAAAAACATTAACCAAAACTTTAAACATTCCTGCACAATCTGCTTTCCCCGTCCTTTTCAAGATCAATTACACGCTGTTTATAAGAACCAGTAAATTTTTCCGAGGCTCTTCGTTCTTAATCTCTTGGCTGGTTCAGCCTCAAATTGTTCTTCATTTGTTCTCTTTTCTGTGAGTGTACTACACTGATGAAAGACTTGGAGAGTACAAGTTGGACTATGACGACAGCACAAGTAATTAAATCAGACTTAATGACATTAACGGGACATTGGAGTTATACTCCAAGACTGACTTTGCATAATTGTCGAATTAATGTTTCTACTTCTTTTTCTTTTCAGTATTGTTAAAACATGCATGTGCAACGAATTAACAGTTGAAACTGATCGTAACTTTCAATATTACATGAATATGTGTATCATGGGGAACAATATTAGATATGTATAATAATAAATGGGAAACTATGCTTCTGTGTTTTTGCTGTGCACATTGTCATTGAGGACGTAAATTACTAGATTCAGTAAAGTTTAAACTAGAAACATTTTCAATTTTCTTCAGCCTCAGCCTGAGCTTGTTTCCGCTTGTTCTTAAATTGTTTTTAATTTTCGGTCAATCTGAGCCTTATTGTTCCGCGCCTTATAAAGTTGTTCTTATAAAAAAGCGTGTATTATTCGCTTAGTGTTAGCTATCAGTTTATTTCACAATCGAGATCAATTGTGTCCGAAACACTTTACTTTAGAAACCGGAGCGCGTGTTAAATTTTATCTAATCTATAAATCCAATAAAAAATAAACGCTTCCTATCAGACATTATAACCAGAGCTTTGAGCTCTCGAGTTTCACTTATATCTGTTAGTTCGCCGCTGTACCGGAGGCGAATCGACAGTTGTTTAGGATGAACTGCCAAAACTCAAAAAGAAACGTTTATCTTTTGCAAAATAATGTGCAGAGAAGTAAAAAATAGAATCAGCTGAGGAAAATGAGCGTAATTTTTCCCCTCATAGAAATGTTTCATTGGTAAGAAGTGAACCAATAGGCAATAGCTATCATTACAAACACTGAAATTACCTTTCCGAAGTCCTAAATTTCTGAAAAATTTCTCCCCTTCAGCGAAATCTTGGAACTGTAACACTGTAATGGCGCTATGAACAATCGGTCGCAGTTATGTACGCAGTCAGTCATGCAGCTGCAACAGAGAACCTTGAAATAAACTTCGTCGGGTATTAACGGATTCAAACTTGTGAGCTTTGCGTTATTGGTGCATGCTTTGCTCTAACCAAATGAGCTTTGAAACCATAACCGAAAGAGCAAGTCATTTTTTAAAACAAAAAACTCTCAGTAGTTGTTTTAACACTGTTAGCTTATTACCTGAAATTTTTGGTTAAATAATCGCAAAAACTAAGTGACGCGAACTGATGAAGTCACATGCATGCATGATTTTTAAAATAATCAATACGGAAAATGAATTGATTGCTCCGCGCCGCACGGAATGTGACTCAAGGCTGCCAGTAACTCGCTGTTGTGATGAGATCGTAATAATGACTGCTGGTCGTCCTCAACCTCATTGGAAACGTGGCCTTGATTAGCTGGGATTTTACAATGCTTTGGGGGACTCGAGGAAAATACAGCATTTTACGGCGTGATTTGCAGTCATATAATTTTCGTTTTGAGGTAAATCAGTTGATCAATCATAGCCCCTGCCAGTTTATTTTTATCCTGCAGTGACTGTTTTTGTTTGTTATTGTATCTTATACAATCAAATCAAATTTTATATTTATTGAATACGAAAACACTCTTATTTGTTGTTTTAAATGACAGTTTGGCTGAAAATTGAACCGAAATCTTATAAATGCTCTAAAACTAGCTTAGGGATACGCCATGATTACTGTCGCTGAATGGTAGGTAATTGTTTTGAACTTTTACACCGCACAATTAATCCTTGATAGTTATTGACGATAAATTTAAAGATGTTAAAATGCTAACCACTCTCTTCTGCAGTTCCCCCAGGAGGGGGGGGGGGAATACTAGTGAAAGGCTAATGGGGATTTGCCGCTGAATGGGGTCGCATTTTCACGGCTGGATTGACTTTAATGGGGTCACATTTTAGTAGAGCTACTAAAATGGGGTTGCAGGTTTTCGGGATTTCTGGAATTGGTAAGCAGGGATTTAAAAATAGGAAGATTCGCGGTTAAAAAGTGGTTTCTGCTGTTGTTTTAATATTTAAGAGTCGGCTTGCATTGAATTGTTCTTGAAATCACAACTTAAACATTAACCACTTGCATAATAGTTGGGATCGCGAAAATGACCTTTGCCCAAAAGTGACTAAGATGGGATCTATAATTGGCTACAGAATAGGCTAAAATGGGGTAGGGGTTATGAGGGGCCAGCGGTACAAACCCAGCAAAAAATGACCCAAGTACCCACCCGACCCTTCCTTCCGTTCCCCGGGTCTTCAGCAGAACTGTAAAGAACGCACCAGTGTACTTGACCTTAGCGACGTGGCGCGCAAGGGATCCCGGGTACACTTGTGAGCTTGTTAGCATTTGCATTTAGTATTGCATGTATACTTCATATACATTGTTGCAATTAGTATTGCATACATGTATACATCATATACATGGTTCAATGTACTAAATGCAACCTTCAGTACATTGGAGAAACCAAACGTAGACTAAAAGACCGCTTTAATGAACACAGACGAGCAGTTGACAAACCCAACAT
>JANCMA020374251.1:0-11401 GCA_024336925.2 Zoanthus solanderi | reverse complement strand
GTCTGATTTATGAAATGTTGTTAATCAGAGAAAAGTCACCCTCTCTCAATGTACAATCAGATTCCATCAAGGCTAAGTTCTTCACATAATAACTTAACTAACAATAGCTATTGTTATATTTTCATTTATGTTAATTCAGATTGGTTTGTAAGTTATCCACTTGTATAATCATTTCACTTGACAATGGCGTCATGAAGACACCGAAACGTAGTGAAAGAAACTCAGTAATTCGTTTTGTATCTTTCGCCCTAATATCAATGTCATCGTCTAAATATAGTTAGCTAATATAAAACCGCGGCCCCGCAATTTAATTTTATCTAATTTTATCAATTTTTTTACTTGACTTTTGTAAACATTTCATAGAAACGCTTGTTCCTCATTCGTAAATCCGGCCAAAAGAGCATCTCAAAATAGAAGCTGCTTTCAGGTTTAAATACAGGCCACTAATGTAAATTTTAAAAACTTCCTGAAGAAGTCTACGCTAGTTAGACGAGACGCGTCGGAGTAAAATAAAAAGTTTTACAAAAATAATACACAGAGTGCTGGTCACTAGTTTACATTTAAAAAATTGTCATTTTATCTTTTCAGGGGGGGAGGTTTATAAAAGAGGCGTTTATTGGAGGGCGCGTTTAATATAAATTTCAGTGGGTTGGCAGGCGTTTATTGGATTTGGGTGTTTATTAGATAGAGAGCGTTTATTAGAATAAATACGGTACATTGGTTTTAGAACAGCCCCTATGTACAATGTTGAAAATAGTGTAAATTAATACAAAATTATGCAGAGTGTCCATAAACCCGACAAGGACAATGAAGAAAAGTGTAGATTAATTTTTTAAATTAAGTTTTCTCTATTTAACTCAACGGTTCCACTGAAGTATGAGAAGAAAATTAATTTTTATTACCAAATGAAGCCAAAAATCGAGAAATCAAAAATTGCATTCGTAGAAAGCACCAATTGTTATGGAGTGAACAGAAAACAACAGAAGACTAAAGATAAAAATCTCTTTATCAAAGTACTAGCTTTCTTACTAAAACTTGCTGCTAAACGAAAACCTTGCATCGTGTAACATAGTTTCGTTTGTATAGCAGTAAGAGTTTATGCAGAATTTCTTGCAAATGAGGGACTGAAAATTCATCGTAGTGCGCAAAAAATTGCATGCACGCAGTGTTCACAACCAGGGGGGAACCCCAACTTTTTCGGGCGGGGATGCTTGTCGCAAAATTTCAACGGAACCCCTAAGAGGTACCAATTTGGACGTGGCTCAGGTCGATTCCAAACCCCAAGAGGTACCATCCATAAGCATTACATGCTGGCTGACCACAACTGAATCGACCACAATAGAAAGAACCTGGAGTAGAATTATGATAATTAGTATATGGTCGCCCTCAATCTCTCACTTGCCCTTACATTTCAGACGAACTCAAACAATATACTTTCTTTTAAACAGGTAAAACACCTTTCATTAAATCTGTCATCACGTTTCTTAATCTGTAACCTGCAATACATTGGAGAAACTAAACGCTCCCTCAAAGACAGATTTAACTAGCATAGACGCACAGTATAGATAACCCTAATAGTAAATCTTCTCCTACCACCGCTGCTAAACATTTTTTGCTCATCCCTAATCACTCTACTAATGATATTGTACTAATCCTCATTGATTTAGTAATAAAGATTCAGTCCGCAAGGCTTTGGAAGCAAACTTAGAGCAAATAATCTTCAATTCAATACTAAGAGAAGATTTGTAATAAATTATTTCTACTTTTTTCTTTTCTCTATCAGTATCCTTATTTATTTTGTAAAATTTACAGTTTATTTGTTATTTATAGCCATAACATAATTTGTTTTGTTTCTTCATTTTCCACCGTTTATATTTACTTTTTTGGCAGGCCATATCATATTTCGTTTTCAAATATAAGTTACTCATAACAATGTAACAAATCATTTTCAAAACCTGATGAAGACCCGTAGTGGTCGGTCAAAATATAGTTGCCAAATTTTACTTCGTTGTTCGTCAGCTTTTCTTGTACTGATACTACAACTTAGCAAAGGTTTGACCAAGGCTTTAGCGTTACCGAATGCTTGACCTATAATTAACTGTTAAGTTATACTTATTAATAACTCAAGCCCTCCCGTTTCAGCATCGAGCATTCGAAAGCGGAAAAGATTATATAATTGTTTATTATATTGTTTCATTATTTGTTTCTACATGTGCATCGCTTTCAAAATCCGCATATAGTCTTGGTTTTTATTCACGAAAGTCACTCTTGGAAAACAAAGCTAGCGGCAAAGTAACCAGTTCTGCATGTAACAACATAATGCCCATGCAATGTCCAGGAACTAAAGGTACATAAGTCTTTATTTTATTACAAATATTTTGGACGAATGGCTTATTACTTTGGCTAGTTTGATCTTCATATTGAGAATGCTTAACACGCGGAAATACTGAAGCCATGCAGCGAAAGTTAATTTTATGTTTTTCGTCAGCCGCTGTCAAAAAATTAGAGAGGAAATTTTTCATTATTCATTAGTTTTCGATTTTAGATAAGTATGGCCGTTTTGAAGGCATAAAGTTGTGGCTGTAGTTTGAGGGAGCCTTGGTATTGAAGAAAACAGGGCAGAGAAAGTATCCTTTGAACATTAATACCGGCCCAGAATCTTATTCTGAGAAGATTTATTGGTTGCTATGTCACTTGTAAAAATCAAAAATAAAAACAGAAAAATTTTAGAGAATAACCTATCAACACGTAAAAACAAAACAAAACAAAAACAAGAATTCTTTTGTTTTTAATTTAATACTAAATTTAATACTATGTTTAACGTCACTTGAGGAGGAAGTAGTTGCCCATTCTTCCTAGCCAGAGGCTAATGTTTAATCGCTCAACAGCTCAGATCTTTGCGTGAAAGTTGAATTTGCAGAGGGATCGAGAAAACCGGAGTACCCGGAGAAAAACCATTGGAGTCAGGTTTAGATCGTCAAATCTTATCCACGTGCGAATCCTTGGAATCGATCCCGGTTCGCAGAGGTGGAAGGCGCGACTGATGACCACTACGCCAACCTGACTCACCATGCAGCACTCAAATGCAAAAAAAGCAGCAAAAGTCTTTTCGAACCAAAATTTGTGACTAGAATCTTGACCAACTATTAATATCTTTGTTTTTCAAAATGAATAATGTAAATTTTCCCATGAGGTGGCTAGCCGGTGGCTAAATCTCATGCGCGGGAGCTGACGAGAAACACAAATTAACTTTCGTTGGTCAAAGTTAAAAGTTTCCCGCTGTCTGCTATATTTAGGAAACCAGCTAAAATTCTCCAGTGTTAAACTTAAATACTATTACCACGGATTCAATGCTGAAAGTATGTTCATGACTATAAAATGGACAGAAAGAGCATTGCTAGTGCATGGTTTTATTATAGACAAAACACAGTTATGAATAAATGTTTTCTATATGAATGCATGAGATAAACATGTAAGTTAAATTTATCTCCTGTAATATAACACCAATACTCACTTTGGTGCAATTGTAGTTAAAATTCTTAAGCAATGTAAAAGGTTTTCATACATGCAGGGGCGATAAAGACCCTGGTAATTGCCAGTCGAAATATTGTACGCACAGCCCAACTTTTATGAGGGATATTAAGCAACGAGGACAGGAACGCCAACGACGACGACTCAGAAAAATCACATTTCTGGTTAGCACCCTTCTTGTTTGTGCAGGTTTTTAGGGTATTGTTTTCTCCGCCTTGAATTTTGTCAGCCAAAAATAGAAATAAACAAAGGATTCATTTAATGAAATGGGAACCTCTAAGAAAGCTAATAGCCTTCTAGTTTCTGAAGCTTTTTTGTGTGTAGTTAGTTGTTTTTTATTTTATTTTTATTTTATTCTTTTTTTCGTTTTTTGTATAAATTTTAAAAAATAAATTAAAAAAAAAATGTCTCAGTGTACGACCCATTTGGCCTGGTATCACCTGTAACACTCGTTGGCAAACTATTGTATCGCGAGGTTTGTCAAAGTCACCTACCATGGGATGAGAAGTTATCGGACAACCTTGCTTTAAAGTGCCACCAGTTTATGTCAAGCTTGCCAAACAAGGTTGATGTCGCGCGATCCTTGCCGTTCTTCAGAGAGCAAATACAAGAAATAACTCTTCACGCCTTCGGCGATGCAAGTGCATTTGGTGTTTCCGCGGCTGTGTACGCGCTGTCATCCACCAAGTCTTTGGGAAAAGCCAAGGGTTAATAGCAGCAAGTTCCAGACTAGCAAAGAAGAACCTGACCATACCAAGGTTAGAACTCGTGTCACCGCACATCCCAGCTAACCTCGTTGACAACGTACGTAAAGCCCTAGATGGGTATCCAATAACCCGAGTTAAAGGATGACTGGACAGCACTGTCGCCCTTTATTGGATCAAACAAGGAGGACGTTACAAGCAATTCGTAGCCAACAGAGTTCGGAAGATCAACGAGAAGGAATTCATCGAGTGGAGACACGTTGGAACAGATCAGAATCCAGCTGATGTTGGAAGTAGAGGATGCAAAGCGGATCAGCTATCTGACGTCTGGTTCGATGGACCCAGATGCGGATGCTAAAAACTGGCCAGAAGACATCGTACCAGGACCTACAAAGGAAACAGATGGAGAAGCAAAAAAATTTCTGGAGATATTTGCAGCAGCTGTGGAAGTAAAGGACGACCTTGCCAACATCATGGAGAACCATGCTTTCTGGAAAGCAGTACGAATTACCAAGTGGGTCACTCGGTTTATACAGAATTGTCGCAACAAGAAGTCAAGCCGCCTTACTGGTCCATTATCAATCATTGAGATTGAGAAGCAAATCAAATGGTAGATCAAAAGAGAGCAACAAATCTTCAAATCTTCAACAGAAAAGTTCCAGGAAGACAAGCTTCGCCTTAACTTACATAAAAATGAAGAAGAGATCTACGAGTGTAGAGAAAGAATCCAAGGAGACTACCCCATATACCTACCTCCTCGAACAACACTTACAGAGAAGATTGTTCAAGATGCACACTAGTGTACTCTTCATGGAGGAGTTGGTCTTACGATGGCTTACATCAGAAAAATCTACTGGATCCCCAAACTAAGATATCTAACAAGAAAGGTGGTGAGGCAATGCTACGGATGTAAGAGGTTTCACGCTACAGCCTTAAATAATCCTCCACCAGGAAATCTGCCCATCGACCGCATAGAAGGCTAAACCCCTTCCAAGCAACTGGAGTGGACTACGCGGGACTCATACTGTACAAAGCAACATCTAAGAAGGAAGGAAAAGCATACATTTTGCTCTTTACTTGCAGTCTTACCAGAGCTGTACACATCGAGCCGATGCCTTATTTAACCACAAAGGTTTTCATCACCGCTTTGAAGCGATTCATAGCTAGACGTGGAAGACCTAGGAAGATCTACTCAGATAATGCCACAACTTTTGTTGGAGCGGAGAGGTGGCTGCGCAACGTCATGAAAGATGAGAATCCTCGCACACCAATCTATCTTGTGGCAGTTCAATCTCAGCAGAGCCCCATGGTGGGGTGGCCAATTTGAGAGATTAGTTGGCATCGTGAAGCAAGCGCTATACAAGTCAGTTGGAAGGGCCATCTTAATTTGGAAAGAACTCGAGAAAGTGATGCTGGATGTTGAAGTGGCCATCAACAATCGTCCTCTGAGCTATGTGGAGGATGACGTTCAACTACCATTGCTGACGCCGAACGTGATGATTTACGGTCAGCCCAACCTTATTCCGGAACCTGGGGCTGACACAGACGATGATACAGACCTGAGGAAGCAAGCAAGATACCTTTGCCGTTATGAAGATGTACTCTGGTCACGATGGACGGGAGAGTATATACGAAGTCTACGAGAACGACACAACCTAAATCACAAGACCAAACAACTCAAATTCACGATTGGTGATGTTGTACTTATCAAAGGAGATGAACGCAACAGAGGAAAGTGGAACCTGGGGATTGTTCAAAGACTCATCCAAGGGAGAGATGGAGTTGTAAGAGCAGTAAAGCTTATGGCAGGAAAATCCTATCTGGAACGTGCGTCCCAACATTTGTACCCAATGGATCTGTCTTGCGACAGACAGCTCATTCGTCCGCTGAACCCTACAGCAAGGGAGTTCCATCCAAGAGCGGCATCACAGACGACAAGAACGCGCATTGCAGAAATTGTACAAGAGGAAAATCAAGTTTTTGAACACTGAACATTTCTGTATATTAAAACTCAAAGTAGATTAGTTTATCTATAACTCTACTAATAGCCAAATACCGTCCCGCACTTAACAAACAAGTTCAAGCCTTCACACTCTCTCTTCCCTATGGGAATTACATGAACAATAGCCTGTCAGTTTAATTTATAAATACTTAGTTCTCTGTTAGTTTAAAATAATTTACCTGATGATGACCCAAGTGGTTGAAAACGTTTGTTTTTTAAAAATATAGTTTTACCATTTGTATATATTATAAGGACACTTCTCTTCTCATTTTTTTAGAGTAATATAATTGGAATCTCCTGCTCTTCAATGAACGACTCTATTGAGCTGTCAAGCGCCACAAAGCTTGTCAAGCTGCTTTCCACCATTTTCAAGTTTCAGTGACAAAGGCGCCAGGAAAGTTTGTTAACACTGAACTTTCATTGTTCTCACTTCTGATTGGACATATGATTTTTGCTCACTAGTGAAAAAAAAAACATTGTACATGCATCCAATCAAAAGTGTGAACAATGAAAAATCACTAGTGAAAACCATCTTTCGCCTCTCTGATTTGCTGAGAGCAATGAGTGAAATATTTATGAAATGGAATTTCCCTGTGTAAATCTCAGTATCTATGGAATGAATGCTTATTAGCTGACATTTTAAAGTTATTTTTATGTTGAGCTGGCCAGCCTAAGTTGACTAAGGTCCCAGTTGGCAGCACAAATTAGATAAAATATCTCAAGGTACACTCTTAACAAATATGTGATTGAGACGTGACAAAAAGAGCTTTACTTTACAAAGAATGCCTGCCACAGACCTTTTTGTGCAGTGCAATCAAAATGATGGCAATATACAATCAAAAAAGAATTGCAAGGTTATTGCCAGTCTGCACAAATGGACTGCTCAGAGCAAAATAATTAACTTTGTTTACCCTGCCCACGCAACTGGACTGATGTGTTTCATGTTATTGGTTTCTTTGCTGTTTAATTCTTGTTAGTTAAGTTACTGTTACTGGATGCAAGCTTTTCCCTGAGAGGCATGCGATCACATGTGCACGTCTCTGCACATGCGTAAATTTCTTGAGGCGAGCGATTTATCACATGTCTAAAACATTAAAAATTAAGTATGATTTTAATTAAAAAAGATGTTGACTAGCTTAGAAACAGTGTGTCAAATATCTACCATTTATTAAATTAATTTAGTCTAGAATTATTTTGTTTTGGTTCAGATCTCCATGTGGTTGATTTATCATCTTTTATTTTAAAAACGAAATATTTCCAAATCCAAGTTACGGGTCAGTGCTCAACTCTGAACAAGTACTGACAGTACTGCTATTTTTAAATACTTGTAATTAAAGTAAAAACTTTTAAGAACGTTTTCTCTATCCCAAATTATTTCTTACTGCTAGTGATAAAACTTATACACAGATATTTGTTGAAATAAAACATTTGCTAAAAACATATTTTGATGTTTTTGGCTGAAAAATGGAAAAGAATTTCCAAATTATATTTTGTAAGGTCAAATTAACATTTAAATTATAATAGCTAAACACATAAAAATAAAATTGCACGCCACTGCATGCCTATATGCAATTTTCAGCACATCTGCAATTTTTCTCAGGGAAAGGCTTGTGCAGTGTTCAAAATAGCAGCCAGCTGCCAGTGATTACACCTTGCCAGCGATTTTTGTTCCCACAACACAATTCAAGATCACAATTCAAGCCAGTTTGGTTGTTATAACGCAAAACAAAATTATTTCGCTTCCAAATGGAATATTTGTTTTCATTTATAACATTTGCAAGATGATACAAAAATATATTTGCTACTTTGTTTGTCTCAGTATAGCTTTGACTTGTAGGTTAACTATAATTATTTATACCGATTTGCAACAATATTTTATCTGGGTCACAAAAACAGCTGGCAAGGATTTTGGACCAAACAAAAGAACTGATTAAATAAAACAAAATTTCAGAATGTGATTTTGAACCTGTTGTGGATGACATACTCTTTCGTAGAAATCAGTCATTTTCTTGGACAGATAGCATATCCCTTATTCTGTTTTGCTGTTATTGTTCATGCTATACAGCCTATAAATGACAAAATGCAGTTTCCTTTTTCCTGTTACAGTTCAAATAAAGATAAATTTGGTCAAAATTAGAGTGAAAATTTGCTTTTTAAGTACAGATATGCATCATTGCATTCATTTGGCCTTATGTTTTCAAAGTCTGGAATAATTCTTTGACACTCGGCTCTCACTTCTGGAGGAAGAAAATCATCAGACGTGTGAAGAACTCCAGACTCGGTTGCTGCCTCTTCTAATTGTTCTTCAGTTACCAGAAAACCTGTCAATATTAAGAGGGCAACATTAAATTAATCATCTGAATTTTATGTGACCCATTATAATCTACTTCATGGTTTTGCCTCTGCTTCACATGTATCCATCTTTGACATCAATGAATCACCATCAAGGATTAAAGGTGTTTCCTACCTATAAATTTTCCATTTGGAGGTCTAAACAAAACTATACACAAACATGAGGGGGGATGGGAAGGGATTTTGGTATGACAGTATGTACCTTCAGGACAATATAAAGTCGTGTACCTACCACATTGTTCAAGGCCATATTGATCGGGAAAATTGTGAATGTGATTGGGGATGCCCACTGGAAGATTGGTATCTTTTTGTTGTGTGTATTCCATACAGTCTCATGAAAGACATCTACTGTAGCTCTTTTTGAACCAGTGGTACCATAACAAATGCCAAAAGCAGCCTAAGAGTTTACAAAAACAGCAGTTAGAAAAATGTAGGACTATATGCATAACCAGGGGCTTCATTAATGTTTTCTAAAGGAGGACAACTGGCTTTTTTAGGCATGCAAAACTTTTTGAATTGAACTTCTTTTCAGGAAAACCTCTTCTGTAAATAGTCAAACCATGCAGATCAAACCAACATTTCAACTGGCCAATTTCCCCGGTGCCTGGCCCTTAGCAAAACCCCTGGCACAACCATGATGTGTTTGTGTTTCAGTTATTTTGTCAAATCAATGGTAAATTCACAACGATTATCAAAAGTCACAATTGCAAAACTCACAAATTTGTCAGTAAAAAACAAGGCAATGGGATCAAAAGAGGCTAAGTTAATTTTTCCCCATTGATTTTTGACATGAGTTGTAAGCTACAAGAGCAAGTAATTTTGACAAAAAAAAAATAGCAAATTGAGAACACTGCTTGCTCTAAAGTACCTGTCTGTATCACTATGAGGATTGCAATGGCCCTGGTCCTTCAGCCAGGTTAATTGGTCTTTAAAGTACTTCTCCATTCTCTCATGCAGTTCTTTCCATCACCTCTTTATCTAAAAATAAGTAAATTGTATGTGATGTCATGGATGGGGACATGTATGTATTGTATTACTAAATGATGTTTAGGACGAACAAAAGCAAATTATTAAGCACTACGGACAGATGCTCAAACAAAATTGAAAACTAATATTTAGGGCTAACTGAACATTTATTAGTTTCACACTGAAGAAGGCCTATATGCACAAAAGGTCTGAGACTTTTCACAAGATGCCACCCGAGTATTTAGCCACATTTTTTACTACCCTTTGGTAGGACAAGAGGGGTCATCATTGATTTGAGGTGGTCATCTTCAATTTCCTTTGAGTATACCTGTAAAAATGTCTAAATCTGTGTGCCTGGAAACACCATCTCCAAGGCTTTCAGAAAGTGTTTTCTTTGTGAAAGCTTACTAAATATTAATCATTTTTGGCACTCTTAAAAACCTGTAGACTTCATATTGCATTAAATTTTGAGGATCACTTCTCCTCTGAAGCACAGTCACAGAATTTCAATTTTCATAGATTTACTTTTATGAAAAGGTTTCTGAATGCATTATTACATTCGGGTCAACATATTGCTCACTGTCACTTTTGTCTGCAAGCAGCCATTATGGGGAAATTTTAATAGTGTTGAAGGGGTGTCCTAGTTAGCACTGTGTGTAGTGTTGGTCAGTGTTACATACCTGATTTGAAGTTGAAGGGCCATACACAACAGTATTGTGTGGATCCATAATTTTTATCTCCATGATGCAGGTGTAAGAAGGAATGTATCGTGGTCATGGTACCTGCAGTCTCAGTTCCCTTGTCAACTCTAAGTATAGCAGATATAATCTTCATTTGAAGTAGGTGTTCCAGATACCATTTCCCAATTAACTGTGGATCGGAATTTGTAATCCAAACTTTTAGCCAAAGCAGCTTCCTGCTTGCAATATCCATGCAACCATATATTGCTAAGGGGAAAGTGGAGTTTTGATAGCTCACGAGTTTGTCATGGCCATCTAAAGAGTGGACCCAGTTGGCACCCCGAGTCGTGAAGTTTGCTTGCCTTCATTCTTTCTTAGCTCCAACACCACCACGCGCTTCAAGTCCTTTTGGGTCCAATTCATACATAACATCATAAACTGTGTCTCTCGTAACATATTCTTGTCTGATTTTCTTATGCATTGCTTGGTAACCTAAGAGCTGACTGGTGCCTTCAACTCGTTCTTGACAGCCTGCATAACATCATCAATCCCAACGCTATTGCTATTGTAGTAAATTTCAAAATGACAAAGCCTCCTATCAAGGCTCCAGATGCTCCACGGGTATTGTGGAAAATCACGGGTCAAAAAATCCAACATTTCTGATCTTTGCAAACTTTGTTGCACATATCGAGACATAGCTTCCTTAAGATTATCATCATGGACCCAAGCTGCCATACGACCGTCTGCCATTTTGAAAGATTGGTGAATATGTGTATGGCATGATGGGAAGATTAAATCTCGCAAGGTATGCTGGTAGTGGCAGCGCTGGCCATGCGAAAATTGATTTTCACTTTGAAATTGAAAGTGAATGTAACTTTTGGTATGGCCGAGCGCTGCCATTAATATTGTTTTTCATTCTTTTTTAAAAACATATTTCATTTCAGTTTACCTACAGTACACTTTGCCTTCTATTTTGTTTGCATTGTGCTTTAATAATGCTTTAACTTTAATTCTGAATTGATTGCTGGTATTCACTTTGCGTTTTATTTGCATTTTATTTCACACTTATAATTCACTTTCACTTGCACTTCAAAATGGGCCGGCAGCCGGCTCAATGAGCCGCCTCCTCTGGGAATTTGACCGTCTCCTTGCCGTCAGAAAATGTA